>JAOTAV010064619.1:0-14301 GCA_026546445.1 Cyclargus thomasi | reverse complement strand
GTTTGTTTTTCTCAATAACTAGTTCTTTAGTTTCGTGTTAAGATCTACAGAGTGTAATTAACTAATCAGGTTACTAAGCTGACCCGAAATTCCGGGTGCGTTAAGTTGTTTTTAGGCAACCATATACAGCAAAATGCACGTTACGCTTTTTACGCTTGTAAAAATTTTCCAACTACAACAACAAGATCAAATGCACCGCGCCTAGGGTGTGCGCGGCGAGACGGGGGACGGCTGCCATGGTTACCGGCCGTTAACACTCACGGCAGGTGTATGTACATGAAACTCAATTCCACACACACACTCGTAATGACAGAAACATAATTTCTAAGTTGGCTGACGATTATGAATGAAGAAACTCTATATACATTATACATACTACGACGTTTTATACACTATTTAAATGTTAAAAAAGTTTAAATAGACAATTTAAATACTTCTTGGCTCTAAATAGAACTTTAAACTCGAAGCCGTCAAATTATATCGTAAGATACGTCCAACAATTATAATCATTTGGTATGTACTTAAACTTTTTCTTACCCGTCCCCGGCCCCGCCCCGCTCCGCCCCACGTTCCTATGGCACAGAAATTGTGGTCAAGCTAGAATTCGTAACATTTGTTAAAAATGTATAAATAATACCAAAAAAGTACAACATTTTTTTATGCCGTGAATACTTTAAGAAATGTCAGTCGAGCCGTGTGCCAAGTTAATCCGCATGAGTTATAGTTATTTTACAAGAAAAATGAAGAATGATGAGTGACTATTTTAGAGGGTTTCGATTGATGCTGAAACTTTTTCTATTCTTGCTAAAACTCTTTCACCTTTCCAGGACTGCTACGGTCTCCGCATGAAGCGGATCCACGTGATCACCAGATCGAAGGCCATCCACCAGGTGATGGCCATCATCAAGCCGTTCTTCAGCAGGAAGATCGTGGACCGGCTGGTCTTCCACCAGGCACCGGAAGAGCTGCTGCAGTACTACCCTCAGGAATGCCTGCCGAAGAACTACGGGGGCAGTGATAAGAGTATAGAGGAGTTGCAAGGTACAGTATTCGTGAAGATTTTAAGCAGTAACCTAATATAAAGTCCGTTGGAGGCGCTAATAGAAAAAGAAAGAAATGTGATATGTTTCTTCCTTTTTCTATCTTAAAGTCAACCTCCTAAAAACTGGCTTAATAAAGCATTTCGCTGTGCTTTTGCCGGTAAATAATAAACTATATAGTAAATAATCAAAACACAACGACCCAAATTTAGAGGCAACGGCGTAACATGATTAGGCCAAAGCGATTTCGTCGTCGAATAAAAAAACAAGAAGAGTTTTGGCGGGGATTTCAGTGAGTGACGTTGTGTGTTTTGTATTTTTTGTTAAATTTGTAATAATATATAGGTGTTTAATGTGTGATAATGATAGAATATCGAATATTAAACGTTCTTTGTCATTCACAAGTGTGGATAAGTGATAGAACTTCAAGAAACGTGCTATTTTGTGTTCCCCTCCAAACTTCTATCCGAAGTTTTAGTAAAGATTCTACTGCTTTACTAAATCGAATGACTTGACTCAGACTATATTGACGTTTTATCTTTACTCTGACTACACTTTCGACTTGATGAAACGTATGTAACGTTGCTAAATATTATTGGAACAAGAAAATTTCCCGCCTTTACTTGACACTGGCCATAGTTGTAGCCGAAGCGCCATATAAATAAATAAAAAAATTAAAAAAAGATGAATGTTGGCCGCGGAAATTTAAATTTCAAAATATTTAAAATAATAGAATAGAATAAGAAATTTTCTGATGCTCCGCGCGCTTAATTTTGTATTGTCGGCATATTAATATTTTATTTTAAAGTTTATTGATATTTTAGGTTCAGCTAGCTTTTAATTTGTTTTGTTGTCGATTTAGTATTTTTAGAAAATATTAACTTTAACGCGAGTGTGTATAATTTCCCCCGCCACCTGCAGACACCAGCACAAGGTACTAATCATTACAATAACTAAACGAACTAAGTATTCGCATATTGTTTTCAGATTCGTAAAATATATAAAAAATTGTCACAGTCATAGAATGCCTTGGAAAACACAAATGAAGACTGGAAGAAGTGGATAACTAACATTTAAAAAAAAAATCTGCGTTAAACGACGCTTTGGGACCGGAAAGAAATTTGAAATAAAAAATGTAGATTTAATGTATGGCTAGATAGACTAGCTAGATATAGAAATCGAAAAACTACAAGATTCATGAAAATTTCATGGGGAGAAATAATTTTTTTACTCGAAGGTTGTAAAATTTTAGTTATTAGCTTCTTCCACTTATATCTTCAAATATCTTGCGAGCTAAAGCTGCGCTTTTTTGCTAGTTACAAGTGTCCATAGGCTTAATATATACGCACACCCTAAAATTTAATTACTTTCTTTACACCTTGTAAACAGAGTTTTAAAAACCCTTTTAAAACTACAGTAGAGTGTCGATTATCCGAACTAATCGAGGGACATGGATGTTCGGATAACATTGATTGTATTTAACAATAGCGTGTTGTTGTAAATACTGCATTTTGTTTGATTTTTAATTCGTATTTTTCCGTAAAGGTATTTTCTATTTTTTTTTATAGTTTCAATTTATAAGAGTTGAATGTGTATAAAAAAATATTTATTATTATCAGTTCAAATAAGTGATTATCTATATATTAATACGCAAGCGGAAAACCTTGTACTATTTTTAAGCAAGACGCGTAGATATAAAATCATGAAACTTCCCAGTTGTAGTTGATATGGAGGAGAAGAATTATTAAAGAATTTAATAAATAAAACGCTACGTTTAACACTACGCACTTAATACTGTTCGATTATTTAAAAAAAAATGTTATCCGAACATCCATGTCCCTCGATTAGTTCGGATAATCGACACTCTACTAATATTTGGTTTATGGTACAACTGTAATTGTCTATTCTCTCCATCTCTTCAGAATGGATAGTGGGTCTCCTTTCATCCCCGGAACACCGCGCCCATATGGCGCTGATGTCTCGAGCGGCGATGGATACGGCGCTCTGCCCCACCACCCACGCTGACAATCTCGACCAAGTCGCTGGTACCTTCAGGACACTCAATATTGACTAGGGACGATCAGGGACGTTGAAACAGATTGCGGATCTAAGATTGGTCGAGCTATGTCAAACTCAGCCGACAGATGGCGCCTCTTCATAATTGCCGAATACAGATGATGTCACGCGAACACGATTACCATAAAGGGCATACTCGCCCATATACGTCTTTGATTGGTAAGTTGACAAACTTAACACAGTCATTAGACAGTTGACCTAGATAAAGAAATGTAAAAACACGCAAAAGTCGGCGAGGCACCCGCAACTCTCCTGATGTTGCCTTATTTTATATATAAAAAAACAACAATGTTCCAAAAACAGCAATGGAAAACTAGCTAGTATTCGCTTGAGATTGTCGGTATAGTTTCAAACTTCTATACAAACATTGTCAAAGTGACAATACAACACTTTGTTTACAATCGCGTTTTGTATGGAAATGACAATTTCTTTTGACAAATAAACCATACCACCAATCTTGAGCGAATTTCCAATAAAATATCAAGAACAATTGTCTTGATATTTTAGTTAGTTTTCTGTTGCTGTTTTTATTAGACATTTTGAGGAGTTTTTTAACATTTCCTTGTCAAGGTCAGGTGTCTAGTTAATATGAGCGCGTTGTACTAAGGACGAATATGTGGACGCTTGCACGGTGATCGTGCCGTACAACGAATAATGAACTTTGCCGAATTTGTCTGCGCGAAGTCTGCGTTATTGAAATTGACATATTCCAACCGAATGTCGTAGGTCCGTCAATTTGTTGTATCAATTTCCCCCATGGTACCAACTCTGTGTAATTATCTTCATTTGTAGGTTATGGGTCACTTTTTTAATGGCGAGGACACGAATAGCTTTTTAAACCTTCATTTCATCTCACCCGGAGGCCGTTTGTACACCGCACGCCGTCACCGTCAACGAGACTATTTTGAACCGATAAAATGCCAACTTATGATCTAGGCTATAAGGTTCAATTTTGTGTGCAGTGGCGTAAAGCAAAATTGAACTTAAACTCTATGTCATAAGTGCATATTATTGGGATGAAATTATCTCGATGACACGGCGTGCGGTAAACTAACCCGACTCTAGGGAGCGCCTGTAACGACCAGTTCTGTCTGAAGTTCTACCTGCCCCCCGATACACGGGATTCCGCGCGGAATCGTTCCCAATTTCGGAAACTTCCCTCAAAAGTGCTTCCGTGCGGAATCGCATCGCATCGTTAATCAGGAGGCAGGATGGCATCTTTAAATCCATATTTTTATTGAACTTTGTGATAACTCTGCTAATCTTAAAGTTAGAATTAAAATCATATAATATGAAATAATACATTATTTTTATTTCATACTGTGTTAAAGTGTACATTTTATATGATAAAAATAAAACGTTTTATTTAGTTTAATAAAAAAGGTATCATTATGTAATAAAATTATTTTATAATGTTTTTTGTTGTAATAAAAACTTTATTCAGAGTGTTTATTTATACAGGGTGTTACAAAAGTAGGTGATAAAACTTTAGGGTTGATGATGTGTCCCTGATATAGAGTTCACTGTGAAAGTAGCACTAAAAGCGAAAAGAAAAAAATTTATAATTATGTACTATTCTAAAATTACATATATTAATAAATGGCTGATTAATATTATCGCATAATTGAAATTTTAATTAAATGAAATTGTTCTTTACGATTCTGTTGATGATAAAGTAGCTTCAATTATTAAAATCCTTGATGTCGCATGTCATGTAAATGTCAAATAAGTAAATAAAATAGTATGGCCAAACTCGTGTTGTTCGTGCGCTTGTCCACACAAATCACGAATTTTTTTTCGCTTTCAGCACTGCTACTTTCACAGTGAACACACTTTTTTTCATCGTTTCATCAGGGCCACACGATCCTTAAAGTATTTATCACTTACTTTTGTTACAGTCTGTATATTATATTTAGAATACAAACGTATCAAACGTTTGTATTTAAAATATAATGTTTTCGTATGTTTTTAATATACCTTTTAGCATCGAAAAAAGTGGTACTGTCAAAAATTATTCAGTGACCAGCGACTAGAGTGCAAATAAGCCTTCATTGCATAGATATAAAAACCATCCATTAAATATTAATAAGATACACAGATCCCTTCAAAATTGAATAAAATAATGACACTAAGACTGTCTAACACAAAACAACTTAAATTAAAATCAAGTGTATTGAAAAAAAAAACTTATCTTAATGAGTTAAGGCTCACAATCGCACAAAAGTTAAAATCTCGGTCTCAAAGCGTCTAGGAGTGAAATAGCGAAAAACGTTATAATTAATTGTTATGAGTTATGACACTAGATGTTTGCCTCGGTTCTTGTAATTATATACATTAAGTAATTATTACGATGTCAAGGCATATCAGACTATAATTCATGATTTTTCCCGTCTATGTATGTAATTGCCGGGGAGGTGAGGGTACTATTTTTGGTGTAACTCGAGCGTCGTGTAGACTAAATACATTTTGTATTTATTATTATTATTAGGTAGAATTGGGAAATCGTCTTGACAAATGGCAGTCTTGCACTGTGTGCTTTTCGCGTGACTTTTTGCCTCGCACAGTAAAACTCTGGAATGAACTATCACCAGCAGTATATATCCGGATTGCGTCGACCTGCAAACCTTAAAAAAAGCGTATTCCCTTTAAATGTGCCGGCAACGTACCTGCTACTCTTCTGATGTTGCGAGTGTCTATGGGCGGCGGCAGTTGCTTTCTATCAGTTAACCCGTTTGACCCATTATTTAATAAAACAAAAAAAAAACGAAGAAAATAATGTACAGCAAACCTTAAAGTTAAAAATAACCATACATACATAATTCGACTGCCCCGGGCCTATGGATTTCTAGGATGATAAGGCGGAATTTTCCCTACAGGAGCCCGGGCCGTGGATCTTAAAGTACTCGACCTGAGTACGTGAGTGGCTACTTTGTATACTGAACCCATCGAGCATAGAACCAAAAGAGCGGAAATGTTATTAGTTCGGAAAAAATCCGCCCAAAGCCACTGCGCTGTGATTGGTCGGAAGTATCGGGGTACGTACACACAGGTCTCTTATTGGTGCGTACTGTTTTAGTGGCGTTAGTTGGTTGGCGGTTAATTTATCAGTGATACAACACTGATAAGTTACGGGACGCAGATGGATCACATTAATTCTCTATCGGTTATATGATCGACGGCAAAACCTTATCAACTAGAAAAAAACAGAGTTTAGTAATAAATTTACACGTTTATTCTTCTACTTACAGGATCGTGTTGGAAAACAACTCCAAAAAGGCGTTTTCTACAGCCAATCAAAAAGTCCACGTTGTAATTACAACTATAATTTCAATTTTATACTTTTTTTCTAGAAAATTACATCTAATACACTTTTAAAAATTATGGCCGATTTCCTAGTACTTTTTACATCGAGATTAAAAAAAGTTTAAAGCTTAAAAATAAATGAAATCGGCAGTGTCCGTTACGATAAATAAAATATTCTTAAAATTATTAAATTAACATGATGTGTTGCTATATTGCTTTCGTTTTTACAATAATTAATATTAATATGACATGTAAATACAAAATTTTAAAAATTACTTACTGTTAAATATTATTTTAAAGTTTAAAAAACATCAGTGAATTTGGACAAATATCCAGAAGCTAGTATTCGTTTATAAACACACGTTAGATGCAAGGATCAAAATAAAACTAAAAACTTAAAAAGTAATAAAAGAGTTAGCGTGGTCAAAATTAAAAAAAAACCTGCCCTCATGAGCTTGTTTAGAGAGAAAAAAATTACAATATTTTCTTAATTTACACTCGTCACAAAATTTTACCAGTTTCAAATACAACCCCTAAATTATTATTGCACCCAAATGTTACTCTTAAATAAAATACATACAATATAGGAAAGTTTAAGAAAAATACCGCTTACTTATAATACGAATATCTAAATAGCATTATCACTAACACATGTTATTGCTTAATATTATTTAATGTTACTACATAATAAATTCTTTATGTGGATGTGACGTTTCGAAAACGGACCAAAATGGCCACTATTTTTAAGTTTCAATGTAAAAGTGACCAGAGACAAGCTTTATTTTTTCAATCTTACACCAAATAAATGAAAATTTTCTATCATTTAATATATATTTAATTTTTTTAATATGAAAATTTTCTATCATTAATAGTTATAGAAATAAAATACAGTATGTATATTCTATATATACTACGCGTGTGGTATGTTGTATATTATACGCGTTTTTGGAAAAAAAACTATAAATAATTTGTTTATCTTATTTGGAAACAGAAAGTCATTAAAAAACTAGTAAGCACATCAAAGCAAGTATTTTTTATAAAAATTTTTGGCCACTTTTACATTGACAATAAATTACATTTTTTTTTCAACCAGCATGTATATTAAAAGTCTTTTTGCTCCAGATTGTCGGTATGGTTCATTAACCCTCTGTCAAATTTCTATACAAACCGCGATTTTCAACAACACAGTGACAACACAACACTTCGTTGACAATCGCATTTTGTATGGTTAATGAACCATACATACATAATCTTGAGCGTATCCATAATAGTAGCCGCAAAAACTTTGATTTGGTCTGAATATGTGAAAATTATTATTATAACAAAACAAATGGAAGGCTGTCTTGTGCTGAGTAAAAATATAGCATACTATGAGCTAGGAGTTGAAAGTAAATGAAATTAATATTTTCGAGTAATTAATATTGACAATACTCACGACAGATTTGCCATCGCATTATACCTATAGCCTATAGTCCGGTCGCGGAACGCGTAGTTTCGTAAGTTGATTATTGAGTGTAGCTACTTGTATTATTTCATATACAAATATCTGGTTTACACGTTTTAAGTATATAAGTAGTTAACTAAATTTCAACTTAATTTTAAGTCATTTCACTGGGATATTTCTACTAAATTTTGTGTTTATATGCAATTATTAACTTAAAATTTAGTTACCTACCTATCTACTTAATACGTGTAAACCAGACATAAGAGATTCTCCTACAAATACTCCTCAAAAAAGATGGCGGCTGTCGTGAGCAATGTCAAAAAACTTACAGTAAAATGAGATCATTTAAGTATAATATTTTATAAATAAACAGTCTAAATTATTTTCACATTTTATACACCTAATCGTCTATTAAGAAAACACATCTGTCAAAGAAAAGTAATTAATTAAGTAAAAGTATTCAAAGTGAAAAAAAAATGTTGGTTATAGCGGGAATAAATGTTTGTTGAGTTTAACGACTATTTTGAACCCAGTTTCTTGAACTGACAGATGCGTTTCCAATTATAAAATATTTATAAAAAATTTGGTGTCATTTAAAATAACCGTTTAACGATTATTTTTAAAACAAAATCTAATAACATAGACCTTAGGTTACATTATACGATACATGCAATTTTTCAGCTCACTTCATTTTATTTACAAAATGTAACGTTAAAAAAAACACGCATTTTTGAAGAAAAAATTCCAAGGTAACAAAACAAACTAAATATATAGTCTGTAGCACGATAAGTTAATTTTAATAAAGTAATGTAGGTTACTTAACTTACGAAGGAAATATCAAGCTAAAAAATCGCACAGCACATTCATACTCAATCATCAAAGTACAATATACATCGTGGAAAATAAACTAGGTAGGCATTAAAATTTCAGTCTGATTAAAAAAATTCGTTACCGGAACGCAAGTGTCAAAACGTCGAGCTGTCAGTGTCAAGTGTGGACAAGATGGTGCGGGCCAAGATGGCGGCGAGGGTAATGGCGGGAAGTGTCAGCGTGCGCGCCGCCGAAAACATCGGCGTGAGCTCGTCTGCGTGCACCGAGTGCTCCCCGCCCAGGGTGTGGAACTGGAAGATGTCGCTCACCTGAAATGTTAAATAAATAATTTGTAAAGCTTCTTTATCGAAATAGAGAACAGAAGAAAACGTTTAGAGACTGATTTACCATTTGCTGATAATTGTTAAAAAGGCTTGCTGAATGCATTGAGATCAATATACCATATAGTGGACGCTGTAAAGAAATGGCTCGTGCCACTCCACTGCGGTGTACGCACCGCAATGCTCTCAGTCGTACTCTAGCTTTCCGCACACTAGCACCAAACATTCGTCAAAATACTCCAAGAATAGTTTAAGGAACACGGGTTTTTCATCGGTAAATATTCTTATTTAGTTGTATATAAATAGAATTCGAACATTCAATTACTTCGCACTTTTTTACATCTTTTGTACTATGTCCATATGTAGGTACATTCAGAGTGAAATGTAGGCCGTAGAACAAAGCCCCTACTCACGTAGACGAGTTTGACTTTTTGTAATATTTAGTTCTTTATAATTTTACTACTGTATAAAAACACGAGATTATTTAAATAAGTTAAGTAGTTTAATACATTACTTATAAAATCTTTAATTACATACTAATAAAAGTTTTAAAACATTAAATTAATAATATTACATATATTTTTTCTTTCCTTACTTAGTAAAAATCTTTGTTTTATTTTATCCATTCATTATAATAGAGTCTGCATATATTCGAATGTAGACACAAAACTGTGTCACTTCTGCGGTTTTATTCATTAGAATAGCCCTCTCCCTCGCACATACCTCAAATGTTACATGTTTGATATTTGAAACAGCTACTCTATGTGTTCGAACTCATTGGCTGAATTTAACAAAATACAGTTTTATGGATGTTTAATATTCCATATAATATACGACAGCTGAAATTAATCACGCGGGCTTCGACCTGACCGAACATAACAGCCCGCTTAGTCGGAAGATCTTCCTTTCCTGTCACCACGCATATATCCCCATAGTCTCACCTCATTCCACCCGTATCTGTTCTTAGCCTGCACGATCGCCTCATACACGGCGCCGGGCTCAAGGCCGCGCAGCTCGTGCGCCACGCGGTGTGTCAGCGAGCCAGCCGCTTCCGGCGCGGGGATCACCACGTCATGCCACCGCCCAGGCTGCTGGAACGACTCGTTTATCTGGAAATTGTTGGAAATGGAGTCAGTTTATTGGGTTCGCCTCATGAAAAATTTGTAAGACATATATTGAGTCAATTGTAAATCTTGAGGCGCCAGATCAGTGCCTCGAAGCATCGTTAACAAGCGTGAATGAGAGTTTGGATGGTTTATGTACGTTCAATGTGGAAGTGCTGGGTAAGGTATGTCTGATGCAGTCTGTTCGGGCATGCTGCGTGTAAAGACCCGTTAACATGACTATAGCACACCACAACACCACATTCAGGTTTTAGCCCCCTCGTTCTATCTCAGCAACAACCCTTTAGAGGGTCAACATACCGCCAGCAGCTACGCCGCGGCTGTCACGTGATCAGGGTGTGCGTACCGCCAGTTGCTACTGACTACGTGGTCATCACGTACGCACCGCCAGCTGCTACCACGCGGCTGTCACGTGATCAGGGTGTACGTACCGCCAGCTGCCTGTACAGCAGGCGCAGCTCGTCGAGCGGCGGATAGCTGTCGACAGCGAAGGCGAGCGTGTAAGCGGTGCGCGCGCGCGCCAGCGGAGGGGACAGGAAGCGCGCGGCGCCCGGCCGGCCTGACACCTCCACGTGGCGACGCGCGCGACCCAGCGAATTATCCGCCACGCAACTGTAAAAACAAATAAGCACGGGCTAATGAATGAAACAGATTTACGAAACCACCGCCATACCGGAATTGGAGGAATTTCTAGCTTTTACTTTGAGTTTGGGATGATTTTGCCGGTACGATCCTGCGGGCATATATTGTTCGTTCGCCATTAAGTAGCCATACGCGGTTTAAAAGAAGGCTTCATTATACTCACGTATAGTTGCCGAAGTCCTCCGGCTGTACGTTGGCGATGAGGAGCGTGTGATTGTTCCCGCGTACCGACATGGTCACCCGCTCCGACGCGCTCAGCGGGAACGAGTTCTGGTACCACAGCACCTGGAAACATGGGTGGAGTTTGTTAAGTTTTGATGGTTGCTTTTTTATGAAATTATGTAAACGGCAAGGGGGAGTTTGTGAAGGATAGTTGGCTCATTACAGAGTAGTTTAGATAGTTGGTACTGTAGGGGTTTACCCTTTGATAGTGATGCTAATGCTGGGATGACGGATGCTGGATGTTAAGATGCTGGTTGCTGGGTGCTGTTGATATGCTTGCTGATAGTGATGATGGAGATTAAATAACACCCAGCTGATGCTTGATAATAATGTGTTTTATTTTATTGTTGATGCTTACATTTATATGTATAAATATGATGAGTGGGCAAAACGTACGAGTTAAACGACATGCTGAACCGTACATCATAAAATAAATAAAATGCATTTCATATATCCCCACCCGTCCGGTGTTTTGGGCTGAGCGCTAATAGGCTACTATGTTAGTCTGTCTGACTGTAAGTCACGAGCTTTATATACTTAGACTGGACTATGCCCGCAACTCCGTTTCGCCGAAATTAGTTTATCCCGCGGGAACCGTACATTTTTCTGGAATGAAAAGTATCCTATGTCCCATTACCGAGACCCAAAGTGTCTTCATACCACATTTCAGCTAGATCGAGACGAGTTAACAACCTGACAGACACTTTCGCATTTGTAATATTAGTATGGATATTCTAAAAACTATGAAATCTTTCATAAAATGTATGAAACAATGTTTTTGCAAATTTTAGATCAGATTGGACCACGGGAATCGCGTTCCTCCACACTAACTTTAACCTTACTTTTTACCCCCTTAGGTGACGAATTTCGAAAAATCTCTTCTCATTAGTGACCTTTGTCATACGGAGAATACTACTCCCAAATTTAGTATTTCTACAATCAGTGGTTTAGGCAGTACGTTGATTCCTACATGCCCATATAGTTTTGATCCAGTTAGCTATTGAATATTGATAAAAACAATTCCTTTGTTTCCTATCCTATCATCTATCTATCCCTTTTTTTGACGGATCAAATCAAATAATTAAACGGATAATTTTTAGTAAATTTAATGCCTCTGGGATCCAAGAAGTATTGTATACGTTGTTTTGATTTTTTTTTGATTAATTGATCTTGATGCATGCTCTATGTTCTGTTACTAGTATTATATTATATAGCTTACTGCTTGTCAAATATTGCATGCCCGATTGGGTGAACTGTGTAAACTAACAAATCTGAAACATTTTGACCACTTATAGTGACACACAGTTATAATAAGCGATCAATATTTCTTTATCTTTATTTACTAATTTTATTAACAGCAAATTATTTTTTGACTTTCCATTTCACATAAATTTGTCCTAAAACAGATAGTTAAACGCTAACGAAGTCGTTGTAAACCGATTGTGAAATGTTGGAAATGTAATGTAATGTAATGTAATAGAACTAGTGCTGGCTGCTTTAGTCCAAACCAAAAGTTGGGGTTTTACCGCATTAATTTCGATATTTACCTCGACTTGTTGTTTGTTACCTTATTAATCGTGGATCGATAAACTTTTAGAATGGCCGAACACAATATTTTTCCGTTGGCTTCCGAATTTGTTTATCGTGTTCAGTCACCAGAATGTATCGAGTGCGAAAACCGTTTCGTACGGGGAAAAAGTGAAAGGGTGCGCTAGGTTATGTATTTTCTACTGATTCCTCGCATTCGGGTGTCCGAACGCGGAATGAATTCCTAGGAAACCATCATTTTTGCGACAATAGTGTATGTGTGTTATTTGAAATGAATTTAACTTGTGGCAATTTTACCAAGTTTACGCTGTTTGTCCACCAACACCGTCAACGCAGATGGAGATTATTTCGGCCCGATAAAATGCTTTAAAACTTTATGATCTAGGCTATAAGTTTCATTTTCTAGCGACACTGCTCTATCGTCGATGTTGTCGCTGTCATTGAAGGCGTAGAGGAAAATGAAACCTGTAGTCTATATCATAAAATAGCATTTTATCCGGCCAAAATAATTTCGTTCTCGGTTGACGGCGTTAGTGGACAAACGGCCTTAGGAGATATTCTAAACCTTGTGAAATTGCCTGCTAGTCATTGGAAACAGAACCGTTCAGTCCTGTAACTTTTATGTAGAGTTTGTTATGAATTTAACAACCAAATGCCATAAAAATTTAATCTAAAACATACAACCTTTTCCTTTTTGGAAGACGGTTAAAAATGTTCCAACCGCGCGCTTTGTATTAGGTTCAGTAGAAAACCGAAAGAATATATATTATGCTACAAAATTTTGGAGAATGACATATTTCCTTAGTTAATATGTAACTTTGGTCCGGTTTTGAGATTTTTGGATTAGTCCATCTTCTCGACTTTCAAAACTTTTTTATTATTATTATTATTTAATAAAAAAATAAACAGCTATTCTTGAGCGAGAAGATATTCTTTCTATGGTGTCTATCGTGCTGTTGATGTAAAATTCAGTTACCAACTGGCACATCCCTAGTTACAGAGCTGTAATGAGAGCACGCAGCACATCACCAGGTTGTTTGTATGTTTAGTTCGCTGATTGTGACGCATAATTCGATCGGCTCCGAAGGCTTATTGTCTAACTACTGGTGAAATCGTGTGCAATATTTGATTCGACTTGTTGAAGACCGACTTTGGTATTGTTTTAGCATGATTTAATTTGAAGGTTCGATGGTTAATGCTCTTAAGGCATTTACAAACGGCCTTAAACACACGTTCGGAATTTGAAACTCTCTCCACGCTGACAGAATATGATTAATATACAATTGTAAAAAAAGAAAAAAGAATACATCTTCAGGGATCATATTGTTACTTAAAATGTATTGTATAAAAAAGTAATTCATCTTAATCGACAAGTTTCGTAGTTTTTGATTTTTTTTTTGGGAAGAAAATCGATTTCCACGGTACATTTTTTTGATGAATTATATAGTTTATAACTCAGAGAAAATTTCTCGCTAGATGGTAAACAATGAAAATCATTCTATATACGTATTGGGTAATGTGCTTAATGTTTTAAAATACTTGTTAGAGGTTAAACTTACACCACTGGACCATGTATAAGCCTTAGGCAATGTTGAATGTTTCGCGAATGCAGGACTAAAAAAATCCTAATAGCAAAAATAGGGAATATGCGTGTAAAACAAAATTTATTGAATGCTAATTATTACGATAGTGGGTTAAAAGATATACAGAATGACAAAAAATCTCTGAATTCTGTTGATAAATAACTAAGA
>JAOTAV010064608.1:0-14302 GCA_026546445.1 Cyclargus thomasi | reverse complement strand
GCGAATTTAAATTTTTCACAGAATATATATTTCTACTGACGGCGCTATTACAATAAATAAAAAAATTAACAAATTGCGTGTTTTGTACAATTTTCTCAAGAACGATAAGAACTTGCGAATTTAAATTTTTCACAGAATATATATTTCTACTGACGGCGCTATTACAATAAATAAAAAAATTAACAAATTGCTTGTTTTGTACCATTTTCTTGCTTCTGATAATATATTGGATGGTGAACATCAACATAGCAATATCGGTTGCACTACGTGGTCTGAAATAGCTGGTAAGTTTCGAAAATTCCCTTTTCCAATTTTTGCTTTTAAATGGTACGGATCCCTTCGTGCGCGTGTTCAACTCGTACTTGGCCGGGTTTAGACGATTGCCGCGCTTTTGTTTTGATCACAGTTTAATTATGTACAATAAATCAGTCATTTCGTTACACGTCGCTGTGAATATTAAAACGAGGATTTGTATTATAGTACTTAATACGGCGTAATCCTACTTCGAATGTAATCATTAAGCGGATCACCTTTTAAAGTGCGTAGGTGATTAGGTAAATGGTTAAAGAGATAACATACAAGTCACGTTACTTGGTTTCAAAGTCGCACATAGGCTTGCGAGCTCTATTTTCGAGAATAACATCCGAAATATGAGAATCGGGCTTTAAATTCAAATTGAAAAACTCTTCCAACATTAGGGCTGGAAAAAAATTAAGAATTGTGTACCTTGCCGTTTTTACTATTGCATATATTATGCTGTTAGAAACATACAAAATTTAAGTACATTTTCTATTTCTTTTTTACCCGTCAGCGTCAGAAGGAGGGTTATGTTTTTCGAGAGCACGTATGTATGTATAATTGTTTGTCACGCACTGCCGCCCAAACGGCTTGATGGATTTTAGCTTGAGAGGTGGCATTAGATATATATTTATTGTAAGAGTGACATTAGATATAACTAAATATAAAAAAAATATGGCGGATTTTGGCGGCAAATTCGAATATTGCATTGTTAAATTGCAACGGTTCCTGCAGTCGGGTTTATTGTTTTTGGACATTTAGCTTGTTCGATTTATTTATATATATTAAACACATTCGCCTATACTTGTCGGTAACGGTCATTACCCCCTGTCAAAAATTGTCATTTATATACAAACCACGATTGATAACAAAGTACATAAGATAACAAACGTCATTTTGTCGTTATGAATCGCGGTTTGTATAAAAATGTCATTTTTTTGACAGAGGGTTAAAGCCTCTACCGACCATCCATAAAGTACGTCACACGTAAAGGGGGGAGGGGTCGTCGAAGTGTGACATGGTAAGATTTGTGTTGTAATCAAATATTAATGTGGTTTTAATTCTTTGGTGTAAAATTGCAAATTTTGTGACATCACAATAGGGAGGGACCCTCCCCCCTTCCTCCCTATTGTGACGTTTATTTTTCCTTAGAAATGTGACACCTGTTACTAGGGTCTAAAAAACATGAATTTTGTTTGACGTAATTTATGGATGGTCCCTACCGATATATTCTCTATATTCTGCTCTACGGTTGAATCTCAGTAACTTAGCACAAAACTCTATTAAAAGTCAAAATTTGTATGAAATTCCCTGTGGAATTATTTTGATGGGTTTATTTTTTTTCTGCTAAACTAATATATACTAATATAAACGTCGGCTTCATATAAGCCATCTGGTCCTGTACATGACAAAACATAATTACAATCGTGCTAAAATAATTAACTATACGATACAGACAATCAATACACACAATAATGCACCATATATCCCGAACATAGAGTTCAATTCAGCTCAGCAGCACGTGATTTATTATTTGTAAGATCATGAGAACCGAACCAGTTTCTACGTGTACAATCGAACGAGGTAACAAAAACAGTGGGAATACTCGATTCTAAGCGGTTTCGCAATTGGAGCACCCTGTAGTGGGAATATTGCGATACCGTAACACCCTGTACGAGATACATTACTCATGGATTATTTAGTTGTCAAGTCACAAAAAGGTCTGTATCAAAGCCCCTGTCTGTAATCGGCGAATACGGACGATGATACACGAGCACGATTGTGGGATTTTTTTTAATGATATTTAGGGGGCAAGTGAGCAGACGGGTTACCTGATGGAAAGCTACTGCCGTCACCCGCGACATTCACGACATTCGAAGAGTCGCAATTTCATTTATGAGGGAATGGGGATAGGGGATTAGGGAAGTAGGACTACCGGTAAACTTACACACCGAACGAAAAACAGCACAACGCCGTTTCACGCCAGTTTTCTGTGACGCCGTGGTATCATCCCACGGCAATGAGCATCCGCATTATGTACTTGAAATCGGTAAATGTCTCATCGGTACACGCCACCGGGGTTCGAACCTGCACCCTCTCGAGTGGGAACCAAAGGTCTTACCCACTAGGCCACGGACGCTCTATAGCGTAGATGGCATACTTTGTCGACAATTTACTACGGGCGATCATGTGGACGATTACACGATATCATCGCGCCTAATAACGAACATCGTCGACAATGTAGAGACTATATTACATAATGTGGCCTCTACCTTCGATTAAATATTACAAAGATTCACAATTGCCCTCTAAAAAGCGGCACGAGCAAAACCGCGCTAAAGCGCTATTCTGATCCTAGTCGCTCCGAGACCGAGATTTAAACTTTTATACGATTATGAGCTTTACCTCATTAAGTTAAGTTTCATTTTTCGATACCCTTGATTATTTTTAAATCGTTTTGTGTCAGATTGTCTTGGTGCCATTATTTTATTCAATGTTGAAGGGATATGTGCATCTTAGTAATATTCGATCGAAGCCCTTTACATTTTTTTTACTATTTGCCTACGAACGTTTAGAAGGATAGTTATAACTTGTGACTATAAATTTATTAAAGCCTTTTCCACAATTCAGGCTAACCACAACTTATCTGACAGTTTATCCATACGTCATCGGTCAGATAATTTGTGGTTATCCTACAAGGCATATATCGGGAATGTGATACAGGCACTTGGTTTTTTGTAAGAAGCACTGTTTTTGAGAAGATAATTAAAAACAAACTATTTTCACTAGAGGCCCAACATCCCTACACCTCATGCCCTGTCTCTATTCCCTCATCAAAAAGGCCGGCAACGCACTTGCAACGCTTCTTCTGTCACAAGTGTCCGTGGTCGACGGCAATCCATCTGGTGAACCTCGCTCGGTAAGCTCGCTCTGCTCGCATAAATGACAGTAATAAATAATAATAATATAATATCTATGGACTCTTCACACCACGTCAGTCTGGCCCTGTGCTAAGTACCCGAGGGACTTGTGTTACAGGTACCAGACAACGGAAATATATTTAATACTTTTTATACTATACACATATTTAAGATTTTTATTACATGATATACACACCCAAGACCCTTGAAAAACTTTTTTTTCCGACGGCGGGATTCGAACCCGCGACCACCGGCCACAGAGGTCGTCATAGCGAATTGGATACGCGAACGATTATTATACTAATAGAACGATTATTCAATATTTTATTTTAATGTCGTGATATTCAAGCTACAACAATACAAGCTCAACACAATGCCAATAGCTGTAATGGCTACGAGATATCAGATGGTCCTTGCCTTTATGAGCCCCCGCATTGTACGGCTCAAGTTAGGTCATTAGGCAATATTTAGGTAGTAACATTAGGTCATTTGTTCATCACAAACTGTGATTGTGCACAATAAAGTATATTTCATTTATTCATTCATTTTATTCATTTATTCATTTAGCAGGAAATTATTATGTATTTGTGTACAAAGGTACCTGATGGACGACAATGATTGCGAATCTAAAGCAAACATTATTATGGACTATAAATGAAGACATAAGTGGAAGAAGCGGATAACTAACACTTTAAAAATGCCGGCTTTTTATCTGAATGAAGGCTTTAGAAGCGGAAAAGTTTTTTGAAATTAAAATAATGTGAATTTGATATATATGTACATAGACGAGCTAGATAGTGAAATGGCTAAATTACAAGATTTATTAAAATTACATGGGAAAAAATATTCACTCAAAGGTTGTAAAATATTAGTTCTGCGCTTCTTATGTCTTCAAATATTTATACACCTGCTACCGTAGCAAACGAATGGTTTCTAGTTGGAAAAGTCAAGAACAGAAAATATTAAACCTAGGAAATCAAAAAATCTGTTTGAATGGCTAGTTAGCAGTTAAATAAATACATGTCTTATTTATTTCTTTAAACGCGACGTGGCACGAAAAACGAAAATATGAAGAAAAAATAGGCCATGTGCGAGTTGGATTCGATATTACTTAATACTAAGAATAAGGTTCCCTTTTTAACCTTGGGTAGAGAGTACTAAAATACACCTGTTTTCAAATTTAGTACCTCGTCAAAATAGAACTTATTTTCATTATAACGTGCTATTTAAATCTTTGAGCATTGAAATGAAAGAAAAAAAAAACAATTTTCTCATTTCTCTTAATAATTACTTGTGTAATTAAAAATTTGGTCTACACAATTTCCTATTTAATTAAAGGACACTTAATTTTCTTTCGAGTTTTTCCAGATTTTGTAATTAGAGCTTTTTCTTTGTGTCCCTTCATTAGTATTACCGTTTGGTCCTCGTCATAGGAAAAAAACTTTAAATACGAACAGACTTCTATACTCAAATCTATATACACTGCTTTCGCCCAATATTACCATATTCGAACAGACATCGATGTCAAAATGTTTTTTTACCAATCATAAACTTTAAACGGCGCCAGATGTGAAAAAAAAACAATCCAAATTCAAAAGTTCGAACGCCACATTCTAAATTCTAAAGCCTGTCACTTGGAGCGTCGTGAATCGTGACCGAGGGAGGAAGTCGGGCCACCGTTTATAGAGAACCGACGGACCGTGATCTCCTGGTGCGGTTACCGTGGGTTTACCCATGGGTAGACACGAGCGGGGACGACACAAGTTAGCTATGTATATACACCGTTTAATTATATAATTTATAGTTACTTTGATGGGTGTATTGGAGTACGTTCATCAAGTTAAATGTAACTTAAAGGCTCGACAGACTTAGAGCGTCCGTGGCCTAATGAGAAAGACCTTTGGTTCGCACTCGATAGGGTGCAGGTTCAAACCCGGGTGGAGGCGTGTACCGATGGGCGATGAGACATTTTCCGATCTCAAGTACATAATACAGATGCTCATTGCCGTGGGAGAGCCATGCTTCGGCACAAATGGGCCGGCTCGACCGGAGTGATAACACGGCCTCACAGAAAACTGGCGTGCAAGGGCGTTGAGTTGTGTTTAATTTCCTTTCGACTCTTCGGAAGTCACTTTCCATCAGATAACCCGTCTGCTCGCTTGTCCCCTAAATATCATTAAAAAAAAATAATATAACTATGTTACTTTAAATACTCCGAGGAATAGTATGATAGGACATAGGTTTTGCGCAAGACATCTAAGTATTAATATATGTTTTCAGTTCGTGTCCTAAAGTTAATTAAAGTTAGTTTAACATCACAATAGCCGATTTTCACTCAGCGAGTGCAGCCGTCATCATTTATTTGTGTTTTTAAATAAAGGTAAGAGAAAAGTGTGCCGTGTGAAAACTGTTTCATTTGGCATTGACATATGAATCGATTGTCAGACAGTTCTGTGATTGTGTTTTATTCGCTCTTCTCCAACTCTGTTTTTCTGAAAATACAGCTATTAGATTCCGTATGTTTCCGAATTCGTTTTCCATATTCGGACACCTGAATGAATTGAATAATGAATTCGTTACGTACGGAGCAAACAAATTTTTATTTATTAAAAATATCCAAAAGTTTTATTTATTTAAAATATCCAAGATTAAAGCATATTATAAAATAATATTGGAATTCCACGCTCCTCCTCCATATCAACTGTAACTGAGAGAAATTTCATGCTTTTACATCTACGCGTCTTTCGCAAAAAAGGGATACAAACTTTTCCGCTCGCGTATTAATATTATATAGATACGCTGGACTGACGATACCCTTTGAAATGACAGCTTATTACTAAGACAATTTGAAGCGCCCCGCCTGGTCGGGAAAAGAACCAAATCTGATGTAATTTGCAAATGGCCGTTATCATGAATGAAAACAATGACATCTAGAAGTGCTACTAGTTTACCGTCGATAAAACTTATTCGTATATCGGTATCTGTGACTTATACGTGTTAAACTGTGTGCAGGTAAGTAACAATTATTATTATTATTTTCTATAGAAACCTTAGTTCCATTTCCAATTCAGGCTCATTGTCCCATCTCTATAATTAGTTCGTTTCCCGCCCGCCACTCCCATCAGCGCCAAAATGGCGCAAATCAAATCGCCTTCTCATGACTAGACTTACCGTCAGTCCAGCGTATTTATATGGAGATTTATGGTGCGAGGAAAGAGTAAACGTGTGCGCTACCTAATGTGCGTTGTACTGATCCGATGCATTTGGTTATTGGTATGTGGATAACTTATATACGGAAACGTTTGCGGTCGACTATAGAAACAAATGTCACGAGAAAATTTCGTTTAGGGCGGCGCCATTAGACATAATATCACATTTCGTATTCTTGCTTCGCGTTTTGGCAATATATTCGACCCCCTATTATATTATTTTTTTCATCATGTGCGGAATAACAGAGTTATATTATGACATCCATTATAATATTATTATGTATGCGAAAGTGTGTTGTTATCTCTCCACGCCAAACAGCTGAACCGATTTTGCTGAAATTTGGAATGAAGATACTTTGAGTCCCGGGAAGGACATAGAATACTTTTTATCCCGGAAAATGTACGGTTCCTGCGCGATAAAAGTATTTCGGTGCAACATAGTTGCGGGCATCATCTTGTTATTCAATAAACTATAATAACAGTTTGCGTGGGCCTGTAATGAGCAGCGTGGGCTGTGGGCTGTGGGAAACCAGCTCGATGTTTCCAGAAATAGCTTACTTTGTTGCTAAACGCTAGCCTATTAAAACTGAAGATGAAATTATCTACGTATTTATAAACTAACTGGTATATTTTACCGGCAGTTTTATAACAGTACCTTCTGTATACTTTTATTATTATCCGAATGTTTCTTATTATTATTAACAGTCCACTGTGTCCCACAGCTGGGAAGGCCTCCCCTCTTTTCTACCAGGATCGAAGGATTCTGTGATAATTTTGGCCATTCTTTATCTGACGCGTCTAGTTCGTCGCGCCACCTTTCCTTGGGCCGGCATGTTTCGCCGGCCGGTCAGTGTCCACTCCGTGACTAAACGCGCCCATCTGTCGGAGACCTGGGTGCATACTGGAGACGTCCTCTTCTCAGCTTCATTTAGAGACTCTTATTATGTAAGAGTCAAGGAGATTTATGTGCAAAATCTGTCTTGATTTGAACATGAAAATGTAAGAGTTTGTCTATTTAGGTTTTGTCGTCTCTGTACCTTTTAAAATAGTTGCACCAAATTATGGGCATCTTTCGGTCCAGGGAAGGACATTACATCGTAGAGTTAATTTTTGCACGAAAATTATGCAAATGTGTAAAATAACAGTAGTTATTTTCACAAAATGTTTCACTAATGACGCGAAAAACGTTTTCATGGAAATGGAAAACAATTTTTCCATAATGCCAGTGATATACCAAGCCAGTTTACAAGACAGGACTGCAATCTAGTTTCAGTGAGCTGTCAAGCTAGTATTGCTGGCTGAGTGTAGACAATTGATACATTTCTAAGCAAGTAATCTATATACGCGAGCGGATCACTTTGTACCCCTTCTCACGAAAGACGCGTAGATTTAAAAGCGTGAAATTTCTCCCAGTTATAGTTGATATGGAGGAGCGCGGAATATATTATGCTTTAATCTTGAATAATTTAAAAAAATAAAACGTTACGCACACTACAATATTTTGACATGACACCTTACGCGAAATTCTCTTTTGTTTATGGTTAGTCTGTGACTATTTTTATAAAATTTAATGGCCTGATAACGAGAACTTTATGCCAAATTGAATTGAAAATAGATTGTTATTTTGTAGCTCATCTACACGATGGATATAAATAATTATAGTCGAATTTCGACCACAGGGCGACCTAAGTAATCTAAGTAAATTCGTTGACAAGCCAATGTCAGCAAGCCAGGACTGTTCATATGAGTACTAGCTTGCTATGCTGGCTTGAAGAACTGGCTTCGTCTATCGCGAGCATTATGAATCGATGTTGAAACAGACTACGCCCGGGGCTACACGATGTTTTTTCACAATTGAAATAACATGTTCTGATTGAGTTTTGTTGATTTTTACGATTCGAAATGGTGAACTTGTATCGAAAAATGAGGTTTCTACGGTACCCAGAGATAAACATCGCCATTTTTTAAATTCGTGTATTTTATACAAAGAACTAGCTGTACCCTGCGGTGCCTCTCACTTAAAAAGCCTAAGTGTTACTCTATGATACCAGTAACTTGCAAACAAAACCATGCCAAATTTTATTCAAATTGACGCAGCCGTTTAAGAATACGTAAAAGTAACCAACAAACACTTTCAACTAAAGAAATTTCGTATTAGATTCATAAGCTATAATCTAGTGTACCATGTAGGCGTTAATCAAAGTTTAGTTAGAACTCAAACTAGGCCAGTTTCTACGCGTAGACACTACAAAGGCTCATAATTTACGCGCTGACATTACAGCCATCCATACAAATGCCATACATTTAATTGTATATCCCATTGAAATACAGTATCGACGATTCTGCGATCTATTGAAAGACCCCAGTGGCTTTACTGTCAGTATGAAGCAATAGCATTTGTCGATACTCGATAGAGACTATGAAATTTTTTAATATGGCAAAATTTTACAGCGCCTCTAGCGGTCACTTGCGGGACTGCAATGTCTATACTATTGACTGAGTCGGTACTCGGCACCGAGCTTCGATCAAACATTATAAAGATTTACAGTTGCCGTCTAAAAAGTTGCTCCGTCTTTCTGAAAGTTGAACAGCTTCAAACGGTCGCGCGATGTAGGCGTACTGCTGCGCCATCTAGTATCAATATCAGGAAACCGTCAAACAAACACGTTTATTCTATGTTGTAAATAAATCACTAATACATTTTCTGTGAAAATTTCAACTCCCTATCTATTACCGTCCATAAGATACAGCCTGAAGACAGACGAACAGACATCGAGGTCTGAGTACATAATAGGGTTATTACCCTTTTGGGTACGGAACCGAAAAAAGGGTCTAGGACACAATATCCGTTTAGCGTTTTCCCTGATACCTATAAGCTTTCGCTATCTAAGCGCCAAAGTTACTTTAACCTTTGCGACTTGTTTTAACTCAAAAATGTAAGGTTCTTGTGGGATATTATCGTAAAATAACAACATTGTGGCGGACAACGGCATTAAACGGAATCAAAAGTCTCATCGTTAAAGCTCGTAGTTAAAATATATTTCACTATTAACTTAATATAAAGTTAGAAGCACTTAGTGGAGTTTAACGAGTAGTTAAGTTTTATGCGGCAGTTAAAAACTAATAAACTTATGAGACAGTAGCTATCGTTAACCGACTCGTCTTTCAGATTTAAAATGTTTTTAAGTTATAATATAACTTTTATTAGATTTTATTTAAAGAGGTTCATGATCACCTTTATTGCGCACACGTACGCGGTGGCGTAACTATAGGGCAGCAGGGCTGGTAGGGTACGGGGCCCCGCCTCAAAAGGCTACCTTCATCGAAACCGGTTATGTTTCCTCATGATGGTATTTGAACTACCCGAGCTAAAGGAAAAGGAACCAACACTTAGGGTTGCCATATGGACGAGATTACCGGAATTGTCCCAGAACTATGATGTCCCGTGTCCAATAATTTTAATTTGCTGCTTAAAAAAAAACTACTTTTTTCACTTAGTTACGACTTACGACACTACGGCTGCAAAAGTCATATGGTCAAACAAAACATTTCATGGTTCGTTAAAAATGTATTTTTTTAATCAAAATAATTCTAGGCAATTGCTACTTAGTTTATGGAATCGTCTGGACATTTCTGGAGTGCCACGAACTCTTAACCAGAAATGCCACAGATAAAATGCAGACGACTAACTATACTCTGCTCAAAATTTCGATGAAACTCTTAAAAATTGTGTTGTTAATAGAAAAGATGCGTGTAAAACAAAATTTATTGAATGCAAATTATTATGATAGTGGGCTAAAAGTCTATAAATTCTGTTAAGAAATAAGCAAGATATTAGCGATTTAAGTTTTCTACCCATCCCTTTCTCTCAAAACGTAATTTAGTATGAAATTTGTATGCGGGTTATAGACTTTGACGTCATAATCCATATCGGATCTCTCTTTCTAACTGACAACCTTAAAGGCTTGTAACTTCGTTGTTTTTAATTTTATCAAGAAACTGATTGGACTACATCGTTTTTCGAAAAAAAGGCATGCATATTCCTTATTATCTTGTGTTCATAGACAAAAATAGCACAGATTAAAGCACACAATAATCTCTAACTTCGTCAACTGACACGAGAAAAAAATACATCATATTACTTTCAAATTGAAAGTTTCAATAGAGATGATGAGAAAAACCGGTAAACATCGAGAACACGTGTAGACAACATTTTCTCAACGGTTCATCTTAGCCGGGCGAGAAATTATCAAACTGGATCTGGCTACCCTACTATAAGCCAAGTTAAACAACTGAACGGACGCTAAATAGAATAAGCTATGAAGCGGCATCCCTTTGAGTATTAAAACTTCTTTGTTCATCTAATAGCATCCTAGAATAGAACATAATTCCATTCGAGAGTAATATAATAACGCAGGGGTATTACGGAAATGGAGCGTACCCCACTTTTATATTAGAGTTATTTTGCATTTATATTTTAAAGAGATCGTATCGTTAGTTCCACCGCTCTGTTCGCGGTATGCACGTGTGTTTATAATAACTTTGCTCTTATTAAATAGGACAGACATAACGAACAGATATATAAAAACAGTTTTGTCGTTGTCTGTCGAGACAATTTTTGAGATTAGGCAACGGAATTAGACGAAGTATTGAACAAGTTGAAACAGATTGATTGGGGATGTAAGTAGTTTGGTCGGGTTATGTCAAACTCAGCCCACAGATCACGACTTACATAGAATTGACATATTCCGACCAAATGACGCAGGTCTGCCAACTGGCTCTGTTTCAATTTCCCCTATTGTACATTGCCTTCTTTACTATTAACTGCATGTTTGTTTCAATTAAGAACTGAATCCTATAAAGCAATTGTCTAAGTCTCGATATCGAAGAGTTTTTTATGATATTTAGATGGAAAGCGAGCAGACGGGTTACCTGATGGAAAGCAACTGCCGTCGCCCATGGACACTCGTGACATCCGAAGGATCGCAAATGCGTTGCCGGCCTTTATGAGGGAATGGGAATAGGGTATGGGGGAATTAAGGAAGTTGGGCCACCGGTAAAGTCACCCACTGAACGAAATACAGCACAACGCCGTTTCGGGCTAGTTTTCTATGAGGCCGTGGTATGGGGTCCTGCACATATTTTAAGGATAATAATAACATTCATGTACACACGTGAATTGTTTTTTTTTTTTGTTATTTTCCCTGACCGCCTATATCCTGGAGTCCGAATTCTGGACATGTGAGTCCCGAGTCTGACGAGATTTAACATATTTATTCATCCCGAAAGTACACAGAAGCTTTCGCTTCAGCTGATAATGTTGATGTTACCGCCCGTCCATTCTCCAGATATGTAAATGGCAAATAATTATTCAAATTGAGCAGACGTTACTCAAATTAAAACTTTATTCCGAGTCCATTCAATCCGCCTCGCCGTTATATTGCTCATTACTGAGTAAGGTGTCCGACACCGGTGGAATACAGACTAAAATGTTTGCTAATGCTATACATATACAAAGATTTGACGACCTCTGTGGCACCGTGCAGCACCTTGGTAGCTCACGCCGGGGATCGCGGGTTCGAATTCCGCCGACGGAACAAAAGTTTTTCAAAGCTTCTGGGTCGTGAATGTATATTAAATATGTGTTGCATATTCTTAACAAAAATCTTAAATATGTGTATAGTATAAAAGTATTAAATATATTTCCGTTGTCTGGTACCTGTAACACAAGTCCTTCAAGTACTTACCACGGGGTAAGACTGACGTGGTGTAAAACGTCCATGTAATATATATAATAAAACAGGAATCTATACATATAATAACAGTAAAATTGGAGCGTCCGTACATTTCATATTTTTACAGAATAATCAATGTAGGAAGAATAATAGAACACATATCAAGTAGCCAACAACATCCAATAAATACAAAGTAACTCTAAGGGCCTGTTTCACCACATTCTGATAAGTGTCGGATAGGCTAACCACAACTTTTATTAACAGATTATGTATTGAGAATCTGTCAAAAAAGTTATCTGTTAAAAATCTTAAACTTGTAACATATAAAATCAACGAGTCTGATAAAGGATAATAAAGCTTATGTGTGTTAGAAAAATATTTACAGCCTCGTTTTCGGAAGTCGATTAAAAATACTACATATTTTCCTTTTTGCTAAAAACAACGCTGGAATCTAAAGCAATTTTGGACGAAGCCAGCAGAGTTTTACGACATAAAAGGTTGATATCCCCTGTCCGCTGGCGCGACCACGCTCACCGCATCTGGGATTGCCACTCGTTAACACTAACTGCTGGCTTCATGCACTCCACGGATTTTAATAACTTCATTGTGTAACTAGCTGACATCGAAGTACTATTCTGTGGAACAGTAACTGTCGCGCTCAGAGATATTTGAATAATGATGTTAAGTTCGAAAAATTCAGTTGTTTGATCGTAAAAAAACAAACAGACATGCACATTTCCACATCTATACATATAATAAAACAGTAAAATTGGCGTGAAAAACTTGGTTATTTTGTTGTATGTCTACTACTCTGCCGTCCTCAAGCTAAAATGCCGCTATGTACAAAAAGGATTTTTTGAGTTATGAGCAAAAAACGCGCGTTGCAATGTAAGGAATTGTATGTATATAACGACAATATTAATTTTGATAACTCGAATGACTATAAAAGCTAGAAAAATGTTGGTAATACACGTCGATAGGTTTTTTCTTCTGATCATGATGGCATCAAAATATCAAAATCGACCAGATGTTGGTTAACGGCTTTTAAGCTTGAGAACGGCAGTACTGGACAACTTTAAATAAATGATCGCTTTTGCACAAGTTGTTAACAAAGTACTATGTATGGGCTGCGAACAATTGTGTAGATGCTTGCTCGATAATGGTGTTTTTTAACGTCAAACGATTATGTAAAGCCATCATTAGAATGGCTTTCCGATCCTCGCGGCACGTCAGCGTGATCGACAAAAATTCAAATCATAAGATTGGGGACCTGCCTTTTTTATATAACAATAAAGGGGCAAACGAGCAAACGGGTCACCTGATGGAAACCAACTAATTATGTAAACAAACTCTTCAGCTATTTAGCCATATTCTTGTTGAAGATACAACAATTATAGCTGCGTCATAATTCGTCCAAGAGCGCCGTAATCTTTGTTAAAGTAAATATTTAGTATTCATTAATCAATACTAATATTATAAATCGGAAAGGGATGTTTGTTTGTTTGTCTTTCACGTCGCAACGGAGCAACTTTATGAAGTAATTTTTTGTGTGTAGTTGGGGGGCTGGAGAAGGACAAAGTATACTTTTTATCCCGGAAAATATACGGTTCCCGCGTGATACTTATTTTGACGAAACGAGGTTGTGGGCATCAATCAATCAATAATAATTTAGTTATTATTATTTAACGGCTAACTTGACGAAACATCCTAATTTTGAGTTAGGAATTCTGTTTTCTGTTGTTAGTAGGAATTCTGTCTTAAAGACAGAATTCCTCACTCAAAATTACTACCATAGGCTATAATAAAATTATCAGATACGCTACAAAATTATAAACTACTAGCTGTGCCCCTTGGTGCGACTCGCGTCTTCAAGGGGAGAACAATTTGTGTAATATCAAAATTTTATGAAATCGGTCAAGCTCTCTATAACTCGCAAATTCACAATTCTTCCCATTTATAATAAAGGTATGGTTAGTATGATGCTTATTAACAAAGAACACTGTAAGTTAAAAATGTAACTTTCAATTGTATTTTTTTTATTAAAAAATAGGGTCATCTATAGGTTTTCGCTCATATCCTTTGTTTGTAATCATTATGTTAGGTTTTTTGTACCTAGGATCTCATCCAAACTTCTTATTCA
>JAOTAV010064597.1:0-14303 GCA_026546445.1 Cyclargus thomasi | reverse complement strand
CTACGGTGCCTACCACCGGTTCGGGAACTAACCCGGCGAGAAGAACCGGCGTAAGAAACTCGCACGGGTCCATCTTTGCCTAAAAGATGAAAAATAACAATTTTATATCTTAAAGCTAAATTAACAAACAATAATAGTTTTTAGTTACATAAATAATTGTAAGTTAAAACAATACGTTACATATATTACAAAGTATTGTAACTTGTTTATAAAATATTAAAAAAAAACAAAGATACATAATTATTAGTCATGACTAAATATTATGCAGAAGCAGCCTAGCAAGCAGACATTCTACTCCCAGGATGTGCTGTCGTTAGTAAAATAATTAATTTTATAGTAAGCTTTAGCACACAAACGTTCTTTTGCGAGTTTTTAAAACTTGTTTATAAAAAGATTTTGAATGTTAAAAGTTAAAAGATTTACTTACTTTACTAAGTCTGATCGCTGGTAAATCTAACTTGTGCTTATTACACACACATATACCCGACTGCAGGAATCGTTGCAATTTAAACAATGCATTATACGAATTTGGCGCTAAAAATCCGCCATTTTGTTTTATTTATTTTGATATATCTACTCTTACAGCAAGTACGAATCTTAAGACACCTCTCAAGCCAGAATCCCTCAAACCGTTTAGGCTGCAGAGCGTGCCAAACATTTAAACATACAAATTACATACATACTCTCGAAGGACATAACTCTCCTTTTGGCGCAGTCGGGTACATATCAAAATGTTGTGCCTCGTTGTTTCCATTCTACCTTATCTTAATTTACGTTAAGTTTAATTTATATTAACCGTTAATGTCACGTTTAATTACGACGTTGTCTTCGTCGTCTAGTGTCTAGACGTTAAATTATTGTGTTAACGTACAAAAAAACGTCAGACGAGCGTAAATATAAATTCTCACATCCTTCATTTGTTTAGTTTTTTAGAAAATGAAAACAAAGACATAGTACCATGGTACTATACATGGTATTTAAACCCATAGACAATAGATATGTTTGAAGATTAATCTAGAAGTTTCTGTTTAAAACATTGGCAAGCGGGGTAAGTTTAACCTCTAAGTATGTTAAAACGTTAAGCACATTACCCAAATATAATATATTGTAGAATTTCATTCTTTAAATTTTAGCAAAGAATTTTCTAGACTTTCTAAGTTCGAAAGTCTAAATGTATTGCTAAGGCCGTTGGCGCATGTAGGTGCCTTTAGTAGTATAATAATATAATATCAATCACGCTTCACACCACGTCAGTCTGGTCCCGTGCTAAGTACCTAAAGGACTTGCGTTACGGGTACCGGACAACGGAAATATATTTAATACTTTTATACTATACACATATTTAAGATTTTTACTGTATGATACACATATTTAATACACATACATGATCCAGGAGCATTGAAAAACTTTTTGTTTCGTCGATGAAATTCGAACCCGCGACCCCGGCATGAGCGCGCGCTCAACCACCGCGCCACAGAGGTCGTCGTATACAATACGCAGTATGTTTCACTATAATCCAGGGATACTCTGTTGCTGGTCACATTAAATTAAAGTTAAGTAACCATTAAATGTCCCCGACAACAGAGTCCTGCTGTACGACAAAACTAGTGCAACAATCATAATCGTCAATTACACGAAGTCCAGCGAATTAGAGGCAATTAGAAACATCTGCTGTCGTTCAGTCGGTATGTCAGCCATTTTGATAAATCATACCTTGTTGCAGTTGTTTATTCCTTGTTAGGTAATCAAACCTACTTTGTATTCGCACATTACAGATGTAAATAACACTTGATTGTTACCTAGAGGTATTTAATATCTGAAATATGAATATTAAGGGTACAATTTTGTTTGCTAGGCAATGCTTTCTTAGGGCCTGTTTCACCGCTTACAGATAGTCTATCAGACAGATGTTGTATGGAGAATCTGTCAAAAATGTTGTTGATGGCCAAACAGAAACTTTATCAGTAAGCGGTGAAACAGGCTCTTAGTCTTTCGAGAAATCGCGTTATACAGGCTTCTTTGACTAAAAGAATACATGTATAAAGTATACATTTTTCTAACGTGGCAATTCGTATATAACCATGTCAAACGTTTTAATAATACAATCATAACTCATAACTTATAGACCTGAAAGTTTTTGTCAGAATAAAACTAACAAAGAAGGGCACATTAATCCGTGTGGACGAGCAGTGAGCTGTACGCCAGCGAAAAAATTGTAAGACGTTTTAAAAATATATCCCTTACCAAGAAATAACGAGGCACCTCGACTAATGGATTCTCAGCTGGGAAACTAACGTCATCTTACCTGGAAAAATATTATGTTATATTAATACAAAAATTTGAATAACAAGCATTATATGGTGGGGACAACCGCCACGTTGAAATATAGCTTACCTATACGAATATTAACTATACTAATAATAATATAAAGCTGAAGAGTTCGTTTGAAAGCGCTAATCTCAGGAAGTACTGGCCGGAATTTAATTTTTTTTTTGTATTTGTTAGTCCATTTATCGGGGAAGGCTATAGGCTATGAAACATCACATACGAGACGAGCAGAAATGAAACAACATTGTAATTTACGTTTACGAGTCGCGGGCCATAGCTAGTCTTACACTATTAATAATGAGAAAAGATCCGTATTTCTGTATGTTTGTTTCGAATAAACTCAAAAAGTACTGGTCCGATTGCAAAATTTCTTTCATCGTTAAACTGATACATTGTCACATACTGACATAGGCTATGATAATATGTAGAAAGTCGGCCAAGTGCTAGTTGAACTAACGTAATAATAAGCTTTTAAAATACAAACACAATACACATTTAAAGTGGACATACGTTACACGTTTTGGGCTTTATCGCCGTCTCTCTCTAGCCGTCTCTCTCTCGCGACAGCTGTGGCCACACCTGGTGCATCCGATAGACCCCCGATATCCCGGTATCAAAACACCGATATTGCCGATATCGGTATACGCCATTACAGATTTATACGTGCGTTTTACTGGCGATTACTTTTATTGCCGCGTTAAATCGGGACTTGTGAAGAGGTTTTATTGCGCTACGAACACATAAAAGTTCACGCACTTTATAGGAATTTTGGACCAGATTGCCTATTGAATGTTCCGATGGATTTATTTAGCATTTTAATAACTCGTGGTATCCACCTTATAAAAAACGAATAACAGTGTAATGGCGGCTGTGCATTCACGCCGAGAGCTCCTGGGCGAGAGTCTCGTGCCAGGTCCCCCCTCACACAAAATACGACATACCCTTATTCTGGTGAAATGACACCACGACGGCGGGATATTTAGAAACGGTTACCTCAGCTTGTTAGAAACGCTCTAAGTAATTTCTCTTGAGGAAAAATAGAAATTAAAAAAATATAATTATAATAATTTTGAAAATTGCCGTTTTCTACACGATAGAGGGTTTAGAATTAGTTAAAAGATTTAAGAATAAATAATTTTGATATAGTAAGATAAAATGCGGATATAGCTAGATAAAATAACTATAAAATAAATTAAACAATTAACAAGATTTCAAACATCATAAATCAAACATTAAGTAATAATTCTAATGTTGATACAGCTAGATAAAATGTTGATATAGCTGGATAAAATGTTGATATAACTGGATAAAATGTTGATATAGCTGGATAAAATGTTGATACAGCTAGATAAAATGTTGATATAGCTGGATAAAATGCTGATATAGCTAGATAAAATAACTATATGATGAAGTAAATAATTTTACAAGATTTTAAACATTATAAATCAAACAGAGTAATAATCATAATGTAAAAAATTTAGGTATCCTGTTCTAACTGGTCCTTTATTATTATTACAAAAGCTCAAGCCTCAAGAATTTGAAATAAACGCGAAGCTCTCGGTTGCAATAAACCTCAAATTATTGTTTAAGTTGACTCTTTAATTAGTGAAGTTTAAGTTTTAGTCAGAAAGTGAGACGAAAAGCAAAGAACGAACGAGGAACAAAATTAGCGCAGTTAGTTAATCCCGGGCAGACCACATTTCAATGAAAGGAAACGACCGACGAATTAGTGAATAGACTAAAAATCTACAGAACCCACCGATTGGCCGATTTAAAGACAATTTAATCGTTAAAAGGCGAGTAATTGCGATCGCCGGCCAAACAAAAAGTTTCGAATGAATCCGAAACATTTGTCAATGAATCCGATTCCAACAAAGGATCCTGGGACGTTGTAGCTTCTCGTTCGTTCCACTGGCTAGATTATTTACAATAAGAAAAATCTACAGCGCCTCAGAGCTTTACACCGAGAGCCCACGTCTCTTAACATTCCGATCCTCACTGTCAGCAGCCACGACACACAATTACTCAAGTCTTTAGCTACTTCATGGTTTCTTTTTGCAACGGCACAGCGGCGTCACGAGCAGCTAGACCAATGTAATTAGAAAATGAAACCTATTGCTTATGTAAAGTGGCATTTATTTTGATTTTTCATGTGTCGCGGCCGCTGGCAGCGTAATGTTAACTTTCTCAACTCGCACATTGATGGCAAAAATCGATTCGGCCTTGGCAGATAAACTTGTTTGTCTGGCCAGAAGACTGAACTGTCAGAAGTGTCTAGATACTTTGCGATCGCAGAATAAAAATTCTATATTCATAGACGGCAGAAGTTATCGTTATTGTCCCCGGCACCCTTCCATTTTTATGCGGCAGAACGTCTTATCTGGCATCTAAATGTCTGGAATAATGCAGGCCTGGCAGTCGCCGGCGCTTAGGCCGTTTTAAACTTGTTACAAATCATCTTTATTCCATCTGGATGGAGGGGAGCAGTAGGATGCTAATGAGCGCTACTCAGCGACTAAATGTTTCACCATTGCTATAATATAATAATAATAATAATATAATATATATGGACTCTTTACACCACGTCAGTCTGGCCCCGTGCTAAGTACCCGAGGGACTTGTGTTACAGGTACCAGCCAACGATATATGATACACATATTTAATACAATTCCAAGACCCAGGAACATTGAAAAACTTTTCGTTCCGTCGGCGGGATTCGAACTCGCGACCCCCGGCTTAAGCTACCAACGCGCTTACCAACTGAGCCACAGAGGTCGCTATAGGAGATTGTTTCAAACAACACCTTTGTGATGGCAACTTACGCGCTGACCGCTGTATATTTTTGTACCAGCACCATTATATTTTTAAGAATAATGTTATCCATATGGGTGTCGTTAAGCCCGAAATGATTCATTAACTTTTACAGCTATAGCGCATTTACCTAATGGACTCTTGTTAGCACATAAATAAGGTGTGGATGGTGAAAATAAAAACCGGCCAAGTGCGAGTTGGACTCGAGCACGAAAGGAGCCAGTCGAGAGCAAAAAATTTAGGAAACGCGTTTTCTACAGTTAAAACAGCTATGACTACTAAATCTTGATTCTAGACTAATCTATACATATATGTAATAATAAAGCAGTAAAATTGTAGTGTCTGTACATTTAATATTCTTACAAAATAATAAATGTGGGGGTGCTAAGGAATAGTAATAGAACACATATCGATGAAAAAAGATGTCTGTCTGTTTATTAGTTTGTCTGTTTGTGCGCGCTAATCTCAGGAACTACTGGTCGGATTTGAATAAAATCTTTTTGTTTAATAGCTATTAGGTCTGGGCAACATATAAGATACTTTTTTACTCGGAAAAATGTACGGTTCCCGCGCATATACAAATTTAATACAAATTTTGTTCGTCCAAACTTGAAAATCGCTGGGTCGTTACGGTAAATCTTGAATCATATTCCTTATGAAAGTTTTTCTGTGCGTGTTAAGGGTGATGCTGTTTTAACATAACAAAATAACAATTAACGCAAGCTAAGGCTTAAGGCATAATTTCTCTCTCAGATGACAGCTTTATTATTCGAAACGAGTCGGCGTAAGTCAATCATTAGGATTTAGGAGTAATTCACAAGCCGCGCGACAGATTACTACAGATTACATCGGATAACAAGATTACGAATTATATTTGCTGGATAGCAACATAAAAGTGGTTAGTCGTATTGCATCCGCTTGTTAGGCAGTTTATCCATCAGCACCGTCAACCGAGAACGAGATTACTTCGGCCAGATAAAACTACACTCCATGACATAGGTGACAAGTTTCATTTTCCTCTAGCCGGCAATGACGGCGACGACATCGCTAGAAAATGATAGATACAATAACATAGGTCATTAAGCTGCATTTTATATGTAAATAATCTCGTTCTCGGTTGACGGTGGTGGTGGACAAACAGCCTTTCCACTTAGCCACTGCTTCGTGGTGGCGTAGAGCTAAAAAAGATGAGATCATAACGTGTCATTTTATAACGAATTTGGATGTCATATGCCATGGAGGTCAGAATGCCACCTTAAGGTGCAATACACGACGAAGCCACCGACGACGCCTACATTAAGAAACCCCCAAAGTTGTGTCTTTATAAGGAATCAAGAGTTCTTTCAGCACAGTCGAAAAGATGTTATACCGTGGTACAAAATCTTGCTTCACTTTATGGGAACAACTGAGCAATGGCTAACAAAAAGGTAGCATTGCTCAGTATTCTTCTCATAAAACGCCGCACGTGTTATAAAATTTGTTGCTGATGTCGAGCCGTCGGCATTTAGTTGTGTGGCAACTAAATGTCGGCGGCTCGACATGAGCATATTATTTTGATAACACGTGCGGCGCATGTCGTCGATACGCTTCTTTTGACGGGCCTCCGGTTAGTGTCGCCGTCATGCTTTCATCGACATAGACCGGCTTGTGCTGTCGACGTGTGTCGGCGGCTTCGGTGTGCAGAGCGCTCAAGGGAAATACTCAAAAGCCTACGTTCGAAGTCGACTGCAATCATATTGGCAGTCCAACAAACGTGGAGCTTTAATTTGTGTTACACGTAACTCATCATACAGTAGAACATAATTTCCTCTTGCGAGCTTATCGGCCTGGGGACTGGGGAGTCACAAATTGAAATATAGTCATCGGTAATATGCACCTGGAACGGGACCAAAAGCTCCGAATTAGCCGGAACTTGCACGTAGGCTGAAATATTGCAGCCGGAGCCACAGTATAATTAACATACAGTATACTCTAGCGGTTTCGTTAACTTGCATGATTACTAAGCTATTCAAACTTTACGCGCGTACGAAGCAATATTTTTATTGGGATTTATTATTTTAAGTGAACTTAATTACTCCCAAATTATGCAAAATGCGACTCAGTTAAATATTCGATGCAGCCGTTTTTTTAAAATTATACCAAACTATAATGTATACATGATTTGTTTGCTGTATATGAGAATAATGGTTTTTCTGTTTAATAGTTAACGAATTGGATAAAAAAGATGTATGGTAAAATCAAGGAATAAACTGCAAAAAAATAATTAATTAAGTAGTCATAAAGTGATTGTTTTAGACAACGCCTAACGTTACACTCTCGGCGCTACTTGCTAACTGCAAATCTTTCGTGGTGACTACGCAGGGGCTCTAGTACGAATGTGATCTACTGTATCATCCATATTGTGGAGGAAGCTTCCTGGCTTGAAAAAGCTCCCGTTAATAGTTCCACAGTGCGCTTATTAAAAACTTTATGGCCGCGAATAACGGGAGTGTTTAAGCTTGGAAAAATTCCTCTTTGCGATTTACGTGCGGTTTTATTAAAATAGTTTCTATCAATTGTGATAAATGAAGCTAGAACTGGGTGGTGTTTTCAAACCAAACATCATCAGCACAGTTTTTAATAATAAGGCCGCCATTCTGAAACATGAATATTTTGCCTATCCTTTTGTTGTCCTTTCATCATTTACTAGCTTTGGCCCTCGGTTCCGCTCGCTTAGAATTCGAAAATTGCGTTAAAATGCAAATATTTTTGGAAAAATATTTTTTCCCAGACCAAAACGTAGCTTATGTAACTCTCCATCCTAAATATGACAAAATATAAGTCGATTGACTGCTTCGTAAGGGGGTGAAGGTAAGACAAACAAACAGACATGCTTCCTATAAACAATATTAGTAGGATAATATAATACCTAATATTAATTTAAATAATAATAATTGCAAAATTACTAGCCATTTAACGTAACATTCCGTTTAAATCCTAATTTAAGGTTAAGGTTATACTTATTAATTTAACAGTGTAATAAAAACAATTACGTAATAATGATTCGTTGTAATTAATTACAACGAGAACTTTCAATTATGAGTGTCAAAGAATAATTTAATAAAGTGTAAATTCCGTTCAGGGATGTCATCTCCACGGCGAAATTACTGTACACCCAGATAATATTCTGTGTTCGCCGAGGGTAATTTAGGTGCGCACAGCGCGCACGGTGACGAAAAGCAATACTCTACGGGCAGTGGCGTACAGGTTGTCAGTTTTTTAAATGCAAGGCGTTCATCTATACATATAATAAAACAGTAAAATTGGAGTGTCTGTACATTTAATATTTTTACAAAATAATCAATGTGGAGGTGCTAAGGAACAGTAATAGAACGCATATCGACAAAAAAAATGTCTGTTTGTCAGTTTGTACGCGCTAATCTCAGGAACTACTGGACGGATTTGAATAAATCTTTTTATGTTTTTATAGCTATTAGATTTGGGCAACATATAGGACCGTACATTTTCCCGGGATTTTTTATCCCGGGAAAATGTACGGTTCCCGCGTGATATACAAATTTATGCGCAACGAAGATGCGGGCACCGACTAGTTTAAAATAAACAAGCTTTTGGCCACGGCTTCACGCATTAAAAAGTGCAAGTTTCTCCATACGAATTTTTATCTCCTTGGGGATAGAATTTACCGAATTAATTTCGTGACAGATGCTGCATGGAGTCAATTCAGCCTACATCATAGCGATTACCTTCATGCCAAATTTCAACTGCAACTTTTTAAATTATCCCATCTTTTACATTTTTTATTACCGTAGCGTGTTGCACCTATTGTCGATATACGGATTAACCAACACAAAAATATTTTTCCAAATCCGGCCAGTAGTTTTTGCTATTCTCTTCAATTTTATATTATTATCAATTTGAAACATGTTTGCAAAGCCGCGGATAACACTCGTGAGATATTTAGCAGAGACCGATTGGTAGAGCAGAAATTTTATTACATTGTAGGACTGTAGTACCTACTTTTATTTATGAGTTGGCACTCGGGACCGACGGCCGTGTGTTCGTTTTACAAAGTTAAAAGATTTACACTTGAAGCGGAACAAACGAAAACAAAGAAATCGCTCCGACAAACATTGCGTTGCGATGGCTGATTGTTTCATTATTAAATTAGGCGAAAAAGGGCAAGAGAAAAACCTGATGGAAAGCTACAACGGTCGCTCTTAGATTTTTAAACATCAGAACGCATATACGAGTATGCAACTCGCATATGCGTTGTCGAGCTTTTAGGAAGGAATAAAATTTGAAGAAAGAAGGAACAAACAAAATGCTCATTGCCGTGGGAGAGCCATGCTTCGGCACGAATGGTCCGGCTGGACCTGAGTGATACCACAGTCTCACAGAAAACTGGCGTTAAACGGCGTAGTGCTGTTTTCCGTTCAGTGAGCGAGTTTACCGGTGGCCCAACTTTCCTAATCCACCTATCCCTGTTCCCTCATAAAGGTCGGCAACGCACTTGTGACTCTTCAGATGTCACAAGTGCCCATGGGCAACGGCAGTTGCTTTCCATCAGGTAACCCGTCTGCTCGCTTGCCCTCTATATATCATAATAAAAAAATACTAAGCAAGATACCTGCTTGAAAAATCCTCTAATCGCATCGCTTACAACAAATATTATTGTTGTAACTTAAAGTAATACTAGTGGACCCAACAGACCCTGTCGCTTTTGGTCTGTAAATGTAAAGTATTTTCACATCCCCTCGAATACTTATAGAAAAAGATAATAATAAAAATAGTAATCGTCTTAAAAAAATACGCTTTTATTAACACATATATATTGTTGTTTTTTTTATCACAGCATGTTGTTTTTTTTACCAAAATAACAATATCTAAAATAAGAATAAAAACTTAAAAAAACTAAAGTTACTTGTGATGAAATAGAATTAAAATAATATAATAAACGCGCTGAGTATCTGTGTAATGTGTGACCTAATTATAATTAATAGTACAAGTATTCAAATGACAAGGACGAAGCGGTTACATTACTAAGTTTAAACAAGTATTCATGCCGATTAGAAAAAACTTTAAAAAATTAAAAATCTGACGATTATACTAGCAATCAGTGAGTTTGTGCGTCTCGCATAATCTGAGCATTAGTTAACTATTTACCAACGAATCCAGCCTCTATCCTTTATCCTTCCATTATTATTTCTCTACATTTCATCAAAATCAGTGAAGTGGTTTCAGAGGCCACTCAATGCAAACAATGGAATTTCGTCTCTGTATATTTTTATATAGTTAATAGTTAATACTAGATGGTACCCGCAACTTCGTTGCGCGAAAATTTGTATATCATGCGGGAACCGTACATTTTCCCGGGATAAAAAGTATCCTATAACCATGTTGCCCAGACATTATAGCTATTAAACGAAAAAATAATAATTCAAATGCGTAGTTCCTGAGATTAGCGCGTACAAACATACAGACAACTTTTTTTGTCGATATGTGTTCTATTACTGTTCCTTAGTACCCACGTCCCACACATGGATTATTTTGTAAAAAATTTAATGTACAGACACTCCAATTTTACTGTTTAATTATATGTATAGATATAAATTGTGCATGTTCCTGTTTATTGAAATATTCATTTGATACATGTCCGGTAGTTATAATACAATAACTAACCTACATTTTATTCAAATTTAAATACAATTATTGTCATACAATTATTTATCTTGCTTTTGTTTCAATTTGTTTAATAAATGTTATACTTTTTAATTACAATAACATATTTGACCCACATTATATTTATACGTTTTGTCTTCTTTTTAAGAGAATTAGGGGGCGAGCGAGAAGACGGGGCACCTGATGGAAAGCGACTGCCGTAGCCCATGGGCACTTGTAACAGCAGAAGCGTTGATGGTGCATCACCGGCCTTTTGATGAAGGAATAGGCTGCGGGAACAGGAAACGGGAATAGGGATAGAGAATGAGGTGGGGAGGGAGGTTATATTCGACTAATAAATTTGAAAATCATATTACAATGACTTTAACATATTTTTATGTTCTATTAACTTCCTCCTATTTCCCAAAAAAGCAATAAAAAATAGAGCCCTTACAACTCAAACAAGCTAAATGTCACAAAAAACAAAAAGCGGACTGCAGGAACTGAACTTTTTAAACAACGCAATATTCGAATTTGGCGCTAAAAATCTGCCATTTCATTTGTTTTCTTTTATATATCTAATGTCAATCTCACAGTACCCATAATCCATCAAACCGTTTAGGCTGTAGAGCGTGACAACCAATTATACATACATACTCTCTAAAAACTCGCCTTCTAGCGGCAGGCGGGTGAAAAGTGAACGAGAAAAATTTCATGAATCTTTCATCCACATCGAGCTTCAAAATCGAATTTTCCAATAACTATTTTAAATGTTTAAAATCAGTGAACAATGTACTGAGAGCCTTGTTTCAAGTGTTTCAAACGTGTTTCTTAAGCGAAAAAAGTAAGCATGAACCTTTTAAAACTTTCCCGAGTCTCAAAGCCTGCATGCTGTTTAGAATCAATTACTAACTTTATGAGGTTGAAGGGAACACGGTTACCCTACGACCTGAACGAACCTTTGTAATCTTTTATGGGGTAAAGAGCCAATGAATAGTGATTTTCCCCATAGCAATCGCCATAGAAGCTAAGTACGTTCTTAAGAAAGATTGTTTATTGTTCTGTACCAAAGAGGCCTTTTAAGAGCTGCCTTCACTTTATGTCTCACACTATTAATAAAGAGGAAAGATTTGCATTTTGTATGTTACGAATAAACTCAAAAGTATTGATGCGATTCTTTTACCGTTTTATTATTATTACAGAGTGACAAAGGCTATAATATCTCGAAAATCGGAGCTGGACTCACGCGCGTAGGTTTCCGTACACAGGGGGGGTATAAGCTGACTTACAATATAGAATACTTTTTATTCCGATTAAATTCCGATGAAATGATATATAATATATTTCCTAAAGACAAAGTCGCGTGTAAATAGTAGTATATAAGGAACAGATAGGGTACAATCCGGTAAAACAAATTTACACCCCCTACTATCTATATATTAAACTTTGTATCCCTTTTTACGAAAGACGCGTAGATGTCAAAGCATAAAATTCCTCCCAGTTATAGATATTATGGAGGAAGAGCGTGGAATACCAATATTATTTTAAAATGTGCTTTTATCATACATATTTTTAATAAATAGTTAAAACGCTACTCACACTACGACACGCACACTACAATATTGACGTCACACGATAATCATACACGAAATACTCTATTGTTTATGGTTGATGTCTGTGTTTTATTTTAAAATAAAATGCAATGACCTGGCAACGAGAATTTTATGCCAAATTGAAGTCTGTGATTGAATTGAGAATCGGTTATATATTTTTATAGCTCGATGGGTCAGAGGTACCCTAGTAAAGTTAAATAATCTCTGCAATCATTTTCTAAACAAATAGAAACAGTTCATTTGCTATGGGACATATTGTCAAATTCTTCAAATTGAAATGTATTTACTTGGCGCATAACACTTGTATTTTGTACATTGTAGGTTATGTGTATACTTTGGCACGCGATGTGTATTTTTCAGTCTGCAGCTAAAAGGTTTAGAGGTTCGCGGTTGTAAGTTGATCCGTCTGAGCTCATAAGTCACGTCGGTCGTACGATCAACTTCAAAATCTCTTGTACTTTGATATAGTCTACGTAATTTGAATATTTTGTGAATTTTCGTTATTTACCTTATTTTACTAGATGCCCGCCACTCCGTTGGTTCAAAATTAGTTCATCACGCGGGAACAGTACATTTTTCCGTGATAGAAAGTATCCTACATCATTCACCGGATCTCAAAGTATCTCCATAACAAATTTCAGCAGAATCGGTTCAGCGGCTTAGGAGTGAAGAGGTAACAGAACCCTTTGGTGATTCGGTACTGTAACTTACAAGTAAGAACACGCACCGATAAAGTGCAAACCCTTAATTGAAAACTGTATTGAAATCGGATCGGTAGTTTTGAAGATAGTCGGCAACATTAGTTTCACAAAAATATGGCTACTGCAGCGCCCCCTAGTGAGTTATTGACATAAAACATATCTGAGAACTTGTAACGATTAAAACAAACCCACCACCGAAAACCGCATGAAAATCAGACCAGTGGTTTTGAAGGTAAGTGGCAACATTGGTTTGAACACACACAATCAACCTCTCACCCCAAACGCATATACCGTCTCCGTTCCGTCGCGGGTAAAAATACATAACTATAAGTTTCTTCGTCCGGACAAACATAACAAAAGTTCGATTACCGCGGCTTTTCCTCAATTCGGGCCAACAATACGCAATCACAGCAACATGACTCTTACGATACGTCATCACAAACATCGCCTGATTCGTTTGATTAATTCGCCCGGGGTCTTGTGGTTTCAGCAATTTCGCGCAAATACTTATTAATAATTAATTGATATCAAACATTTTGGTATAATAAAATCGGACGCGTTTACGTAGTAATTTTTTAAATGTGATTGTATTGCAATAGCAGACAACGAGCGATAGAGGCAGATTACGTAATTTGGTCGCGCTATGTCAAGTCAATGTTAAGTGAGTGGCTTGACATAACCCGATCAAATTTCCTAGGGCATCTACATTAATATTATTTAAAGAGTGTTTGTTTGTCGTTCCTCCGCGCCTTATCGAAGTAACCAATTGACTTAGCACAGACTTAGGTAAAGAATGTATACGACTAACAGATATAACTTTTGGTCTTGGAGAAGCATCATGTTCTCACAGAATGAACAACGTACAAGAATATTCGTATTTTTCGCGATTTCGAATCCCGCGCGACTGAAGCCGCAGGCAAAAGCTTGTATACTCTCCATGACTTAAACTATTTTTATACCAAGGTGTGTAATCAAACAAATCTCTTCAATCAAACACTTTTTATTTTACTTAGAATAATAACACTTAGATTTACACTAATAGGGAATATGCATGATTTTTTTTTATTCATTAAAATAAATCTTTCATTATTAAAAAAACAATGTAGTCCAAACAGTTTTTTTGATAAAATTAAAAACAACAAAGTTACAAGCCTTTAAAGTAGTCAGTTAGAAAGAGAGATCCGATATTAAT
>JAOTAV010064586.1:0-14305 GCA_026546445.1 Cyclargus thomasi | reverse complement strand
ACGTGAAGTTTGACGTTCCCTAATGTCACCAACATGTTTAAAATCCATTCGTAGACAACCAAACTAGTATTAATTCAATTATTATTATAATAAGACATTGTAATACAAAAAAAAACAAGGCAATTGTTGGGCGTATATTGAATTGCCTGGAACCATGCAGGTTTGTAATGGTCGTAACAGCCCCCATGTTGTGTAGCTATTTATGTTGGTGATTGACGGCATTTTAGCAGCTACAGGTGGCTAGCAGCACATAACTATATGTCAAGCGAAATCAAATCAAGTCAAAATTTTGACTTGAAAAACAATAAATTAGATTTCGCCTCTCATGTTATTATATTTCTACTATAGTTTGACCACAACGGCTGTACCGCGACCTAGGAACGTGGGACGGGGCGGGGGACGAGTAAGAATACTGTCGGCCTTGACGGCCTACTGACAGAGTAGCGCGGCCGGCAACCATGGTAACCCTCCCCCTGCCTCACCGTGCTCTTACTCAAAGCGCGGTATAGCTCTTGTGGTCAAGCTATACTGCAACTTAGACTAGTAACACTCCAGATGAGTTCCTCTTCTGTATACAGGCAAAGTAGTCTCAAAGGACGGTGTTGTGTGGTTTTAGTTACGACATTGTAACACCCTGTAGCGTGTAACAGCAACGTGTCGGCTGACGCAGATTTAAATAAAGACAAATATTTAATTTGACGATATTCGTGACTTACAAAACTATTGTAATCTGTTCACTGAACAAACTCCGCAGTTCCGGGCTGCGACCACTGAGCCGTGAGGTCCCCGCGGGCCAACACCACGGATTAAGGAACTATAGCAGATCTAAAAATTTTGATTCGCTCTTTTACTAGAACCCAAACAGGTAAAATCATTCATTTTTTATGGTCATCTTTACATTTAATAAAACAGTAAAATTGGAGTGTCTGTACATTTTATATTTTTACAAAATAATAAATGTGGGGGTGATAAGGAACAGTTATAGAACACATATCGACATAAAAATGTTTTCTGTTTATCTGTTTGTAAGCGCTAATCTCAGGAACTGCTAGACGGATTTAAAAAAATATTTTCTTGTTAAATAACTATTAGGTCTGGACAACATAAAGGATACTTTTTATTCCGGGAAAATGTACGGTTCCCGCGTGATATACAAATTTTTGCGCAACGAAGTTGCGGGCACCAACTAGTAGTATAGGAGAATTTTATAAAATTAGGGACCAAACGAGCAAAATATAAGTACCTATTGAAAAGCCATGTAGCTTCTACCATGCCATTGTCTATAGATACTCGCAACATTAAAGAGACCTGCAAGTGCTTTGTCGGCCATTTAGGAGGGATAACTCTTTCTTCTTGAAGATTTGTAGGCCGTGTTGGCAGTCAGTACGACGCATCAAAAAAAAGAGCACCTCATCCGTTTATTGCCGTTTTGGAAATCAATACGAATCCGTTATAAATTGACGCAAACGTAATATTCTGAAAAAACATGCCTCATCGAATTCTAAAACAGGCACTATTAAAGAATTAATACTTTTTGGTTTATTTTTTATTTTTTTTGTTTTTTCTTAAACACCTACGAGAAGCGCGAGCGACGCGACTTTCCGACCAACGTCTTTGTACGTTGGTACATAGACCAATTATAACTCTACGGTTGGTCTAAGTTTCGGAACAAGGATACCTTAACATGAAAATATACTTTCGCATTATGACCCTAGAATACTTCAAAATGAATATGGAAACCTATTGCGAATTTGATTAAGTGAGAAGAATACTGAAGAATGCTAATTTCTTTTCATAAATTAGAGCGAGATTTCGTACCACGGTATACCATAGTTTCGACTGTGCTGAGAGAACTCTTGATTCCTTATAGAGACACAAATTTTTGGGTTTCGACGTGGTTTTAAGAACGCAACCCATAGCAGCACTATGTAATTACATTTATCATCATCGCTATCACATCAGATTCCATTTTTCCTATAAACTGAAAAGTATGAAATAATGTTAGTTCCTAAAAGAGGGGTTTTCCACAATTTGGTTGAACCTCAACTATTTCTGGACGCAATATTAATAATTTTGAAGTCGGTGCCAGTCCCAAAGATTAGCTCATAAAATAATAAAGATTATATCCAGGAATATCTGAGTTTAGCCAAATTCTCATGAGAGCCCTATAAAGGAACTAATATTATTTCATACTTTTCATTTTACAGATATTTATTTTTAGTATTTTTATAGTTTTTTTCCTTGGAAGTCAGTTTTCCATTTTTTGTTCAAAGTAATAATTCTTAACTTATAAAGGTTTAAGATTGTGGCCTTCATACAAAATGACTCTGAATGGATTTTAATGAAATTTACGATGTTGCCTGTAAAACCCCGAGAGACGCTTACAGATTTCCCTCAAGATACTGTTATATAAAAACTCAGAAGAGTATAAAATATATAACTATATTATGTGAATACAACCTGAATGAAAACTGAGGAGCGGATGACGCAACAACATAATAAACTTACTATCATTGAAGACAATTGACTATTTTTTAGTCCGTTTATTGTTAGTTTGTATCTATTCTTGTTTTTAGTTTACTTATAATGTTTTTTTTATTATTTAAATGTTTTTGGACAATAAATAAAATTTAAGACATAAATGGAATTTAAAAATATATATATATAGATAATAAGAAATAACCATGTTAAGTAACGATTAAAAACTCCCGTTTTTTTGCCAGGTTAGGTTGTCGGACCAGGAGAACATGTAGATACCTAGCTACCATATATACTTCGGTACATTACATAGATTAACTAGGTAAGTATGTAGCAAGATTTGTAAAACTTATCAGGAGAAGTTACCAATTGCTAGAATGTAAAAAAACATTTGTAATCTTTTTCATACACTTTATGGCTTAAATTTTGAAGAGCTTTTTATTACATTTTAACACACCTTTGAACTTATTTTAAACAGCAGTGTCTATATAGGTACTTTGTACATTCAGCAATAAGAAAACAGATGTTATTACATAAAATAATGTTCAAGGCCCGTATGAATAGTCAGCGCGTTGTGAAGAGACCTTTATGAATGAAAACAGCGTCTCGAAGTTTTTTCATCGTGCTTTTAGCGCTTACTATAAATACGGGCTTAAGATTCATTCTACATCATTTAATTTACAAAGATACCTACTAAATATAACCCTCGAGATTTCATCATTCAGTGGGATCAAAATATATTGCGCAACTTCAGAAAAAACAAACAAATTATCATCAATAGATGGCGGTAGTAAAGCCATGTAATTTACTTTTTTCGGAGAAGTTATTCGGTTTGAAATTAAAAAAGAATCGTAATTATATAAAAACCAACTAACTACAATTTGTAAGTTTTATTTTTATCGCGACAAATTACGTCAATATTGAATAATTTCAATTTTACACTACCGTTAGTTCATCTATTCATCACTAGATGTCGTGTCGATTGTCGTTCTTCACGAATCTCCGAGAATTTTCCACAAGCTTCTCGAGGCGTCTCGGCGCTAGAGGGCGTGCTCCCGGCCGGTATAAAAGCGGCGCAGCGCGTGGCCGACGCAGTAAACAAACGAACGCGATACTCCACAAAAGAAAACTAGAACCGAGCAAAATGTCTCTGATGCCGTACTGGCTGCGACACATCCGCAACTTGGCGCACCGGGACCCCATCGTGCGGGTGCTGGAGGACCCTTTCGCCGTGTTCTCTCGGGACCCCTTCTTCCGGGACCCTGTCAAGTACGTCCGGCACGCGACCGCGCCGGCCGAGGAGCACGGAATAGAGGGCGTGTACTCCGACTCGGAGGTGAAGGTAGACGGTCAGAAGGTGGAGGTGCACCTGGACGTGCAGAACTTCGCGCCGGAGCAGATCGAAGTCAAGACGGTGGGAAACGAGGTAACGGTGGAGGGCAAGAAGGAGGTGAAGCGGGAGGGGGGCTGGACGAGGTCGCACTTCGAGCGGCGGTTCCTACTGCCCGACGGCTTCCCCCCGGAGCGTGTGGAGTGTCACCTCGACAAGGGGAAGTTGAGGTTGGTTGCCTTCCGCGCGGAGCCACTCACGGAGCGCAAGATCCCCATACAGGAGAAACCCGTCGACGGCGACAAGTGATTCACCTCTAGGGATCATCCATAAAGTACGTCACATCTAAAGGGGGGCGGGGCGGAGTAGCCAAAGTGTGACTTGGTGTGACAGAAGGAAGGGGGTTTCTTAGATTTGTGACATCACATTTCAAATGTGACGTGCTTTATGGAAGGTCCCCTAGGATTATTTCTAACAGACTGACTAGGCTATATGTTATTAGTTGTTACATGATTTCGAATAAATTGTTGTAAACTATCTTTTGTTTAGTTTTATTTATTTGTATTACTGAGTATTAAAATTGTTATCATTGTAATTGTTGCACAACGATTACGTTAGATTTGAGTGCAATAATCTTTATGAGACGGTAAAAGCACGGCATCTCTAATTCTTATAACATACCATAGATCAATTACTCTATCCTCTATGAACATACAACATACATGTTATAATAGTAAATATTGTTATTTTTTTTTTCAAATGAAATCAAAATCAAAATCTTTTTATTCAACATAAGTACTTTAAGTACACTTTCTGAACGTCGAGATATACACACATACTATAATGTATTCCATATCAATGATGTTTAGAGCTTACTCACACTTTCTGGAGTATTCTCTCGAGCTACAGAACTATAGTCTCACTCGTCAGGTAATCTTTTCTACCTCTATAAATAAACTTTTGCCTCAAGATAAATCGCAAGTAAACAAAATAATATACGGACCTATTTTTGCCCACCTAGGTCTAAAACCATTTATAATTAACGTTTAACAGTAGACATTTGACAGGTACAATCAGGGAAGCTGAAACAGAGCCATATTGCGGATAAAAGTAAATTGGTCACGTAATATCAAGACCAGCGATGACGATTTACATGGAAGTGACATATTTCTGACCAAATGACGTAAACCCGTAATCTGGCTCTGTATCAACTTCCTTGATTGTACATCTAGCTTCTTCTGTTATTGTATTGATACAACAGTATAATGGTGTACAGTATTGTCGGTATTCGATTATTATAACGCTGATATTTTATCGTCTGTCGTGGTGTCGCTGGTGCTCATCTGGATACATGTTACAGTACCTTTACTATGAGTTTGAAGCAATAGTATATTTTGTCGATAGTGACTACGAGAGAGACTACAAAATTTTTAGTATAGCAAAATATTACGGCGCCTCTGGCGGTCACTTGTGGAACTAAAATTGATGTACTAAATTTATTTTTATGTAGTCGGTATCGAATATCGACAAATATTATTGCTTAAAACTTACGGTAGAGCTAGACATTACTTAGATCCGAACAATCATAACCATAGAAGTCCCCGCTGATCCTCCTGGTGATAAAAAAAATCATTCGAGGTGAAAAATTGTACGACAATGACAGAGAGAGATTACCTCATTTTTGCACGTTTGACATTAAACAAAATTTTTAGCACCAGGAAGATTGTCGGGGCTTTTTGAGACTTTCCTTTTAGTAGTGTTTTTAAATTTAATGTTTAGTGTGAAATACACAAATTGTTATAGCATTTGTAGAGACATTAACAACTCTACAGATACTCAGTTCTATGTGAGTTATTTCTGGGGCGAGAGTTTAAATTTCCCGGGGTATTTTAGACAACAATTTGACCGAAAGTGCACACAGCTCGGCTCGTATTGGTCGTAGCGTGATGTTATGTAGCCTTTCTCGATAACTGGACTAACCAACACAAAAATATTTTTTAAATTCCGGCCAGTAGTTCCTGAGATTAGCGCGTTCAAACAAACTCTTCAGCTTTAAATTATTAGTATAGATTTATAACTTGTATTGTGTAAGTAGTACACGATACACTGAACGAGTATTGAAGCGTACGGACAGACAAATGGACGAGGAGTATAGTAGTTATCATTGTACACGGTAAGTTCAGTTGAGAAACAAAATGTGAATCATCTGGGGCCAGTACTATTTTGTTATTGAATATATTTAGAATTAATCAAATATATTATTTTTATCGATAAATGAAACTAAACATATAACCTCCTCGTTTTGGGAAGTCGGTTAAAAAGTAAAATATTTCGACTGAATAATACATATTGAGTCAGGAGTTTATTTCAAGAATCTTTAGAAATTACTGATATATCTTCGACCTTAAAATGCTAAACATTAATGAAACTCGCTTTTTACTTGCAATGTTTTCACTATATTCACTGCAACTTTTAATTTATAACAATTTTATAAGTAATACACGACCGGTTTCGAACTACTAACAAGATTAAAGATTATTTTAAAATAATATTGGTATTCGACGCTCCTCCTCCATCTCAACTATAACTGGGAGAAATTTCATGCTTTTACATCAACGCGTCTTTCGTAAAAAAGGGGTACAAAGTTTTCCGCTCGCGTATTAATATATTACCTTCACAAATTTTGGCAAAAAGTATGACTATACTGAGTGTAACACTTGCTAGAAAAAGTTACACGGTACTTCAGGCCATTAAAAGTGTGTACATAGCCCCCACTATACGATAGTGTTTACTGCTCAACCCCCCTCCCTCCGACGTGGTGACGTCACACCGGGTCCTTGAGACCCCCGCTAGTAAATATCGACTTATCGCACCTACGATTATAAGGGTTAAGCCGACTCTTAACCGATACTTAGCTTATTGGTGTATATTTGTTTATAAATTCTTTATTTGCTTATAAAAAACATACATTCTAGAAAATTCTGCACAAAGTTAAGCAAACGGGCGGCCTTTAGCGGTTTCTTCCAGGTAACCCACAGTATGGCGATGAGAAGTGAAATGCGGATGGTGTCCGGTTGTCTGTTACTTCTTCCTACCCAAACCGCCCAACTTTTATAAAATTTCGTATGGTGTCTCCATTACTTTGTAGCCGTGGGAGAGCCATGCTCCGGCACGAATGGGCCGACTCGACTGGAGTGATACCACGGCCTCACAGAAAACTGACGTGAAAACGGCGTTGTGCTGTGTTTCGTTCAGTGAGTGAGTTTACCGGTGGCCCAACTTCCCTGATCCAACTATAACTTTATTCACATTCCCTATTCCCTCATAAAATCCGGCAACGCACTTGCGACTATTCGGATGTCACGAGTGTCCATGGGCGACGGCAGTTGCTTTCTTATAAAAAAAAGCTTTTTAATTTCTACCACAAGCGAAATTTGGCGCGACAGAGTCGGGCGTCATACACTGTACCCCTTACCCCGTATGTGGATTGCGAACTCGAGTTATGGTAATTAGCTATATATACGTGACCCCGCAGCGATAGTACAGTGCCCTTAAGACTTAAGACTCTATAGTCTTTGAAGCAATAGTATTTTTAGATACTCGATAACGACTTTTGGTAAAGTAATTTTAGTTCATCAAGTGACCGATAGAATCGATAGATAAAGTGTACGTAGTCGGTATCGAATGTCGACAAATTTTTCAACACTTACTTGGATTTTGTCGCGGAGCACTTTTTTTGGACGCAGAGTCCACCCGTGACCACGACCGCTGGAAGGCAGTCGAAACGTCTAGAATCAAAAAGTGTATTGCGACAAAATCCTTAAGTGTTAAAAAGCCATGAGTGATACTCGTGTCAAGCTTAGAAATAATTAAATATTAACTCTTCAAACAGATGACAGAGCTACAGTAGATATCGGAAATAATTCATACTTAATGAAACACACTTTTCTTGCACTTCTTCCACTATATCTGTGTATTAAGTGCAAGAAAAGTGTGTTTCATTAAGTATAGAAATGAATTTCATTCGTGAATCAACAATCAGTATTAAGTATCAGTACAATCAATCACATATATCGGAAATAACTTTTAAGGTCTAAACTACAGAGTCACAGTTTCAGGATTGAATCTCACTATCCGGGTTTTTTTTTAATTTGTTAAAAGTAGGCTCGTTTATGGGCTTTTCGCTCATTATCCTTCGTTTGTTTCTCTTTTTATAATTGGTTTTGTACCAAGGATCTCATTCAAACTCCTTATTCGAGTTTTATAATATTATTTTAATACTATCTGTGTTCGACATAATCAGTTCTCCCTCCACTAGACCGACGGCTAAAATAAATGTTTCTCGTCACGGCGCAATGAAAAAAATATGCAGAAAAAAGTTCTCGGAGATTTATTTCGTTGCTCAGAAAAGTAAGCATTTCAATTTTGTTTGGCGAAATTTTTTGTAATCTCTGGAACATTTTTGCCGATAAAGGGATTTAGGGAAGACTCAATTTTCCTCGTTTCCCGCCGGTAGCGGGGGAAGGGGGACAGGGGGGGAATCGAGTGGATCGATTCATAGATGTTTATGATGATTTCTTTACATTTATAAAACTTCATCCCTATATATTTAAGCTGGGTATAGTGTAACCACAGAATTCATATTAGTATCCTGTACCTACAAGGTACAACTAGGTGTAATATTAAAAATCAATGTATATATAATACTAACTGACCCTGCAAACGTTGTTTTGCCATATAAATAATTTAGGGGGATGAAAAATAGATTTTGGCCGATCCTCATAGATACCGGATAACACAAAAAATATTTCATCAAAATCGGTCAAGCCATATGTTTCGGAGGAGTATGACAACGAAAATTGTGACACGAGAATTTTATATATTAGATATACATTGATTTATCAAAGTCCAAGTTACTAAACTTAATGTATTTAAAAGTGGTCGTGTATGAGGCCAGTATTAATAGTCAGCCCTTAATACTTAGAGTATGATCAAAACATTTTCAGATGCTTTTTTGTATTCATTTAAGTCTTTTTTAAATAAAAAAATAAAAACAGCACCTCAAAGTTTCTCTTAGTAATTAATTTGGACCTAAGAGCTCACAGGTTACACGTTTAATTATATTTTCCTCTGCTTTTCAACTCGAAAGATATTATTTTATTATACCAAGAAAGTTTTTGGAAACAAGTGATTATTTAATGTATGCAGTATGCTAGTAATAATTATAATATTTACTTGCTAACGTAAGTTACTCGCGAAGAGTATTTTTTGGAGATAAAGCAAAAACACATTTCTGTCTTTTCTATTTACCAATAAATAACAGAGTGGCGTCGCTTGTTATTTTTTAGAGCGGCTATAAATTTGTTTTCCCCTGAGCAGTAGAGTCGGCAGTCAGCAGTCAGCGAGTTTCCCTCAGTCTGGTGAAGCCGGTCGCGCGGGCCGCCCGGCGCCGACAGTTTTCATTTAAACCAAAATAATTACTATATCACTTATTTCATCAAGTTTTCGTGTTAAAGTTTTGTATCAAATAATTGCGAGGTTGATTTTTCAGTTAAAAATCCGTAAGCTTAAACGTTTTTTAAAGTGCTATTTCCAAAAATCAAAGTTTTCCTCTGATGAGTTATAAACGCATGTAAGTCTAAGGGGTAAAAAACGACATTTATTTCTGTCGTTCGATATTTAAAAGCGAGGAAAGAAATATCTGTGGTGGTTCCGCACGCGAGCTCCGGGCGATCGTAAACACACAACATTCTGGTGATACTGGCAAATGTTACCAAACTACGAAGCCCGTGCTAACCATAAAACCCCCATATAAGGACAGCTCGACCGACCCGGTCGGTCTGTGATCAGTCTTAACAGGGTACTTTTAATATCTATCGCTGTCTCTAACCACAATGTTTTCCTTTTTCATATAATTTCGCCAAATTTGTTTCCTGGATGTTTGAACGCAGCGAAAAATTTTTCAGTATGTTATAATATAATATAACAATATAATATAATATCTATGGACGCTTTACACCACGTCAGTCTGGCCCCGTGCTAAGTACCCGAAGGACTTGTGTTACAGGTACCAGACAACGGAAATGTATATAATACTTTTATACTATACACATATTTAAGATTTTTATTCTAAATACACATATTTAATATAGAATTTTTTAATGTTCACATTTTTTTTAATAATTGAATTATATAAAAATAGGGACATGGTAATAGTAGCCATTAATATTTATTAAAAGAATTATAACTCTACCGACATTATCCAGGGAGGAAACGTTTGTATGGAAAAACTCATAAATAAAGGGGTATATATACTAAGACTGGAAAATCTGCTCTAGTGTCTCCTTGTGCCTGACGGCGCACCTCGCGGTTGATAACGGATATAATAATATAAAGCCGAAGAGTTTATTTGTTTATTTCAACGTGCTAACTTTTACCGCATTTAAAAATCTTTATTGTGTTGGTTAGTCCATTTATGGCAAGACGCTATGACCAATATTAGCCGAGCAATAATCAAAAATGTTGTAAAACGGGATATTTTATAAGGTTTTACGCGGACGAGACACGAGTCACGAGCAAATGCTAGAAACGGATATGTACCATCAATATTAGTAATGTTTTACGACACTCGACTGAACAAATATCTGTTAACGCTGAGCGGATACCGGTGCGGGCACCGACATCATCGCTCATCCATACATATAATTAAACAGTAAAATTGGTGTCTGTTTATTTAATATTTTTACAAAATAATCAATGTGGGGGTGCTAAGGAACAGTAATAGAACACATATCGACAAAAAAAAATGTTTATTTCTTTGTCTGTTTGTACGCGCTAATCTTAGGAACTGGACGGATTTAATAAATATTTATGTTAGCCTATTAGGTCTGGGTAACATATAGTATACTTTTTATCACGGAAATATGTACGGTTCTTGCGTGATATAAAAATTTTTGCGCTACGAAGTCGCGCGAACCAACTTGTGCTTCATATGTAGGTGCTACTAAGACGTATGTTTTTAAAATTGTGCTTAAGATAAAGATGTGAGACATCTGAGCATCCCCCCACCCCTATGTCACCACACCATGTCACACTTCGACGACCCCTTTACGTGTGACGTATTTTATGAATGGTTCCCTAGTTGCTCCGTGCCCGTAAAATCAGTTCAGCAGTTTCGGTGATCCCCTACCTCAAACATACACATTAACGTTTACCTCTCCATAATATAATGCTCACTGATAAAGTTTCAGTTAGGGTGTCCACGACTATTTGACAGTTTCTCTATACAACATCTGTCAAATAATGTTGTACATAGACTATCTGTAAGCGTTGAAACAGGCCCTTCGTGTTGCATAACTTCTTCAAAAGCAACGAGTGCAACGACATGTACCTCACATAGTAAACAGTGTATAAACTACATATAATGTTTAAATGAGTCGAGTGGCCTTTGAGGTACTAGGTGGGGCTGAATCTGGCAGTATGGAGACTTCGGAGCATTCAGAAGGTAAGAATAGGAGTATGTAAACTGTATGTTGTGTTAATAAACTCTCATTAATTTATCTATATGTTAATACGCGAGCGGAAAAATTTGCACCCCTTTTTACGAAAGACGCGTGTATGTCAAAGCATGATATTTCTCCCAGTTATAGTTGATATGGAGGAGGAGCGTGGAATACCAACATTATTTTGAAATATGCTTTTATCTTACATATTTTTAATAAAAAAAACGCTACGCACACAACAGTACCTACACTCCAATATTTTGACATGACACTATAATATTCTATTGTTTATGGTTAACGTCTGTGTGTTTTTTTAATAAAATTTAATGGCCTGGTAACAAGACTTTTATGCCAAATTGAATTGTCTGTGATTGAATTGAGAATAAATATTTATGGCCGAATTTATGTGTAAAATATGTGTAAAAATGTGATCTTGCACAGTATATTACATTACAGTAGAAACTCAATTAACCGGATTAATATCTGTCAATAGGCATTCGGATAGTCGAAAATCCGGATAACCAAAAGTATGAAGAAAATTGGCCTTTGAGCGTATTTAAGTATAATGGAGGAAACTGGAAGAGAGCCAGTTGACGGACCTACATCATTTGGTCGGAATATGTCAACTTCTCTGATTGTAAGATCAGAGATATCGAAACAGATACAGATCGTGGACCTAAGTAATTTGGTCGGTTTATATCAAACTCAACCGACGGGTAACGTCTTACAAGAAATTGTCGTAAGTCCGTCAACTGGCTCTCTTTCAATTTCCCCCATTATACATAGTGTAAGGCATTTAAGGAATAAATAAAAAACGAACCCCCTTGTTCATAAAAATATTGAAGCAATGTTTAACTAATCAATGTTTGCTGTCCCTTTCTGTCTTGTGACGTGTGACGTGTGACAAATCTTGATTATTTAAACTCTGTTTAAATATTTTTATCCGTCCGACACGTTCATGCTCGCAAAAATACGACACTTATAGGTACAATAATAAAATTTGTCTGTTATCCGGATACTCGCGAATCCGTATAACTGAGGTCCGGATAACCGAGTTCCTACTGTATTTCATAAATTTCTTAAGGGTTAAAGCTCATTGTAGTTTATTCATTATAATAGAAAGAATATAAAAATGATTGATACCTGTGCGATACCAGGTCGTAGTCTTGTGTAGTTCCTGAACGAACGATATGATTACAAGAGCGATCTTATGAACGAACTGAGTGAACTAGTTCGCAGGCCCGTCACTCTTTAGCTCGTGCCAAGGATGATATATTCTAATGGATCCCGCACGCCGAACAATAAAGCGAAGACAAAAAGTTGTTTAATTATAAACAGGCATTATCATTTATTTATACCTAAATTGTTGACCCAGGCAAGCTTAAAGCTAGCTTGCTTGTCTTGCTACTTGACAAGTAGGTCTTTCATGGTTGAAGTAGTGAACTGACGAACTAAAAGATCGAACCAGTTCGTAAAAGAGCTGCGAACTAAAAAGAGCGCTCCTGCTAGTGGACCATAATGCGCAAGTCTACAAGGTCGAGCTGTTAGCTTGAAAATATCAAATTCATTCCTATACAACTGCACTTTTTACAGATGTGTATTAAAAGCATGTTGGATTAAACTGAAATTAAAGAAACCACATACAGAGGTAGCACCTAATAAACATGACAGTCCGACAGACGCGGGGGTGGGCGGGGGCGGGCGGTGTGTGTTTATCCTGACCCTCGTAACTCAGCAACTAATTCGCGATTCGACTCATGCCCACGCCACGCACAATACAGAACATCAACTTCCTAAAATAAATTCACGTGTTTTAAAATAAAATTAGGAAAAACTAAAAGAATTTCGATGAATTTAATCAGTTGTATATAAAGACCCCTTCTATACTTCAAGTTACCAGTTGGACGCTGTCAAGCATTTGTGTGTTATCCAACAAAAAATCAGATGTTGGGTTATAGATGCAATCAAATTTAAAAAAAATACTGCATTCGTTACTCAAAACCTGATTTTTTGTTAAATAACACACAAATGCTTTACAGCGTCCAGATCTGATTGATCCTAAGGTATTGTTTGTTAGCTTTAAAGTTTTGGGCTGTGGCTTCATTTATCAGACAATGAGTTATTTTTCCTTAATTATATTGATGCGTTTAACATACTTATAACACATCGTAGGCTTTCGCTAAGAAAGGCTTTTGATATACCCCCAAAAATAGGGGAAAAAGTTTGTTTGAAAATACTTCTCAACGCGAGCAAAGCTGCTGGAAATAGCTCGTTAAAAATAAACAAAATATCTCCAACCTCTCTTAAATTACTGGAACAATATTAATGTTTTTATATATACAGGAATTAGTGTGAATTTGTTTGAGCTCGTCAGATGTTGCCGAACGATAAAGATTTGATTAATGAGTAACCGGGAACTCTGCCGGGATGAAAAATTACTCTTTCGAGGCGTGAGGAAATTGGCGACCTGTCTAAAGGCTATTACGAGAATGTGTAATAGGAAAATAAAAGCTTTTCGAGGTCAGGCTCTCAAGGAAATATTAGTCAAGTGATTCGTCTGCTCAAAAGCCTTTAGATCTGAAAATTGACCAGTAGATTGTAGCTTTCTTATCCGTAAAAATATTTAAACAGTCTTTAACTAATCAAGATTTGCAGTCCTTTTCTAGAACATTGAATACGTCACACGACAGAAAGGTACAGCTAATAAACATTACTTAACACTGTTTAAATATTTTTATAAATGGGGGGGCTACTATTGAAGTTAGCTATAAAATTTGTCGTTATTTGACCCGACTGCACATAATATATGATTAGAAAAATTCGGCTGGTTTTAAAGGAATTTTTCAGATCGAAAAAAATAAAAGTTAGCGTCCAATTGATTGCTTTCTAGCAACACATACTATTTTTTATTAATTTTATTTTTTATTTAAAAACTTATGCACAATGTGTACAAGGCGGGCTTAATGCCTTATGGCATTTTCTTCCAGCCAAACCT
>JAOTAV010064575.1:0-14305 GCA_026546445.1 Cyclargus thomasi | reverse complement strand
AGAAAGAGATGGGTAGAAAACTTACATCGCTAATATCTTACTTATTTCTCAACAGAATTCAGAGATTTTTTGTCATTTTGCATATTTTTAAACCCACTATCGTAATAATTTGCATTCAATAAATTTTGTTTTACACGCATATTCCCTATTGTAGTTAGCAAATCATCCGTTTGATACAGCGTCTTAGCGTACACTCAGCAAGGAACGTATTGGCGCGTTCGATAAAGAACAAATGACATCCGAAATGACCAGCACCGCAGCCCGTACCTCACAGTGCGAAGGGGTTATTTGTCAGCCAGTCTTGATCACATTAGCCCCGTACAGCGAAAAATCGCCAACAGCCAATTCTAAACCTTCAATCATGGATATTACAGCTCGATTTCGCTCGACACGTTGATGTACAATATTATTATACCGGTCGAGGTGATTTGAACTGTATGCGATGTACTTATGGTTGATATTTGTTTGTAGTTCGCGTCTGAAGGCTGCTTCCTGACTGGACGATTTCCAACCTCCATCCGTCTCCATTTGGACCTTCGTACTGGTCGGTTTACTTGCCTATAAGATCGATTGTGTTTGTCTAACGGCCTCACTTAGGCCCGTATTCATAGTCAGCGCTTAGTACTTAAGAGAACGATCAAAAATTTTGAGATTTGTTTTCATTTATAGAGACGTCTTTTTTAAGAGCGTCCATAGATTAATGGTTAAGACCTTTGGTTCGAACTCGAGAGGGTGCGGGTTCAAACCCCGGTGGAGGTGTGTACCAATGAGACATTTTTCGGTCTCAAGTCAAGATGAGCCATGCTTCGACACGAATGAGCCGGTTCGTCCGGAGTGATATCAAGGCCTCACAGAAAGCTGGCGTGAAACGGCGTTGTGTTGTGTTTCGTTCAGTGAGTGAGTTTAGTCGTTGGTCCAACTTCCCTAATCCTCCTATCCCCATTTCCTCAAAAAGGCCGGCAACGCACTTGCGACTCTTCGAATGTCGCGAGTGTCCATGTGCGAAGGCAGTCGCTTTCTATCAGGTAACCCGTCTACTAGCTTGCCCCTTAAATATCATTAAAAAAAACTCAAGTCATGTCCAAAGACATTTATGAATGAAAACAGCATCTCAAAATATTTTGATCACGCTCTTAGTATTAAGCGCCAACTATGATAACGGGCCTACGAGAGTGATTAAACAATGGGGATTTTGCATGATTTTTTTATTATTTATTTATATAAATCTTTCATTGAAAAACGGTTAGAAAAAGAGATCCATTTGATTGTGGCGTAAAAAAAATTAAAAAAATATATGCCTGTAAAACTAAAAGGGCTGTCGATAAAGAAAAGCGGATTACATCTTACTTTACAACAACCTCTTAATGGGTATCAAATGAAAGGGCTTTGCTGGTAGAATAGAGCTCGACTACGAAAAAATAAATAAAAAAAAAATAAAATGACGACCCCTGTGGCTCAGTTGGTAAGCGCGTTGGTAATTTACCCTGGGGTCGCGGGTTCGAATCCCGCCGTCGTCGGAGCAAAAGTTTTTCAGTGTTCCTGGGTCTAGAATCTGTATTAAATATGTGTAACAGTTAATAATATTTCCTTTGTCTCGTACCTGTCACACAAGTCCCTCGGGTACTTACTACGGGACCAGACTGACGTGGCATGAAGCGTTCATAGAAATTATTGATATTATTTAATATCAGTCAAATAATAAAATCGTTGGGCGCGTGAAACTTTCATGTATTAACTCTCGATACGAAGCTTGCAGAAGACATGTGACGTTCTGAAACTAGCCCACACTTCCAACTTCACAACTACCACCTTCGAGAGGTTGGAAGATATGGAGCCCCAGACGGTAGAACAACACCACATCAAAGACCCTCAATTATTTACAAATTTTTACTCTCGATACGCGACGCCCGCAGCCATTTTTTATTTAATTTCTTTATCTTTGAGTATGGCTTCTCTGACTTGCGAAAATGATTTTAGTATTTTTTGTTTTAAGTATCGTGTGTCCAAAATATTATACGTATTTTACGTGATTTTCGAATACCAAATAACATGCTATGTTAAACTTATAGCACCCCTCGTTTTTCCGTCGTGGGTTGAAAACTAAGCACTCCAATTTAACTGTTAAGAAAGCAAAGTAGAGCGCTAAATATAGCGCCGGGTCAAGGAGTTTCTGATACGTACGGTCAGCGAGAACAATTGAAGACAAGAAGCGAATTACCAATAAAGTTTGGATAAATCTTGTAATTCGGCGAATTTTTATAATACGATACACATATTTAATACACAACCAAGATCCGGGAGCCTAATGACTTTATTGTTTTTTCTCTCAAAATTGACGGTATGGTTCATTAATCCCTTGTCAAATTTCTATACAAACCGCGATTGTCAACAACAAAGTGAAAACACAACACTTTGTTTACAATCGCGCTTTGTATGGCAATGACAAATTTTTGACAGAGGGTTAATGAACCATACCGCCAATCTTGAGCGAATGCATTATAGGGGTTTTATTTCAGTCAACCTTTGGACTTGTGGCGGTACTCACATTAAGCGCAATATTCCTGCATCGCGCTATCAAAGTTTTCGAAACCCGGCGGTATATATACGACAGCTGAAATGTATCACGTGGGCTTCGGCCTGACCGAGTATAACACCTCTCTCGGTCGGAAGATCTTCCTTTGGCCACCACGTTCACATCCCCACAGACTTGTGGGACTATTGCGTTATATAGATAGATGATCTCAAAGAAACCTTATTTGCCATCTGTTCTGTCCCAAATAATCCAATATTTCAATAAGTGCTTGAAATGTTGTAATTACCATTTCGGTTAGGGCTAGAGGTAGGTAGAATGTACCAAGTTCTGTTTGATAGCACATTATTAGTGTCAGACGCATAGAGGAAAACGGTTGAAGTCTAAAACTAAAGCTCATACTTCCAAATCTTACAAATATATTCGAGACCGTCTGTAGCCTAGTGGGTAAGACCTTTGGTTCGCGCTCGAGAGGGTGCAGGTTCGAATCCGAGTGGAGGCGTGTACCAATGAGACATTTTTCGACCTCGAATACATAATACGGATGCTCATTGCCGTGGGAGAGCCATGCTTCGTTTGAACGGATTTGAATCTGCACCCTCTTGAGTGCGAACCAAATGTCTTACCCACTAGGCTACGGACGATACCTTTGTTACATCCTGTAAGATTAATACCTACTAACATGATATTCTTGGTATATAATACAGTGATCGCGTATTAACCGCGGCGCGAGGCGCGAGGCGCGGGTCCGCACTGCAGCACTGCGGGCTCGCCCACACAGTTTGGGAACCTTTGTTCCAAAGTATGTCTTCTGTACTACACTCTGGGAAGATTTTCCAGTCGTTGGTAGATCTATTGCTTTATTTTTACTCAATTCGATAAAACCTTCGATTGGACTGAGGTTTGAAAAAAAAGTTTTTTCAATAATGATGAAACTAGCAAAACTTTGCGAATTTAGATATTTTATTTGCTACAAAGTAAGCTGCAATAAAAGGCATTCGTTCATTCAATATTTAAACTACTTAAATTGGCTTTTAATTAGTTTTAAAATCTGAATCTGTTTTCACAATTTTCCGCAAAAACGTACGTAATAAAATACCTCATAATTTATGTGCCGCATACACAATTTATGTGCCGCATACACAATTTATGTGCCGCATACACAATTTTTTTTACAATGTGGTATAAAATATTCATGCAGTTATTTTCATATCGCGTAAACCCGCGCTCAAAGTAGGCAATAAAAGTACGTATACACTAAAGAAAAAAATCCTCAGTGTTTTACTCTACGCCTATAAAGGTATACGGCTTTGACCGTGGGCTTCGCTCACGTGGAATTCAAAAATCGTAAACGCAAACGAAAATAGCAGAAATACCAAAATTGCTAAAACGAATATTCTTTATTCCTTCAAAAATATGACGTTCTTTCTAGACCAAAAGTAGCGTAATTAACTCTTCATTGCTTTCAATTAAATATCTTCCAAAAATTAAGTCAATTTTGTTGTAAGGTCGTAACGGCGTCAAGGATAGGAGAAACGAACACACTTTCCAATTTATATTGTCAGTAAGGTGAATTGATTTTTAAAACTTTCTGGATGTGGCTATGTGTGTGTGTATCAGGAAGGAAAAAATGAGTTAATAATAAATGTGTAAAGAAGAAAAATGAGTTGATAATAAATTTATAAAGAAGGAAAATGAGTTGATAATAAATGTATAAACAAGGAAAATTAGTTGATAATAAATGTATAAAGAAGGAAAATTAGTTGATAATAAATGTATAAAGAAGAAAAATGAGTTGATAATAAATGTATAAAGAAGGAAAATGAGTTTTTTTTTTTAATAAATCATCAGTCAGCCCGGGATACATGAGTCTAGTTTTTCAAGTCGGAACAGCAAATTCTTTTAAACTGTCTCGTTTAGCTGCCATACTATAAGCTTAAGGAATAATTATGTTAAGCTCATTCGCTAATGAGCTTAACATTTTAACATACTTTTTATAAGAGGTTGAACTTACCCCGTTAGCTCAAGTCTTAAGTCCAATAATAAAACAAAAAAAAAAACAGTTTTGCGGTATCTCCACGCCCCGTAACCTAGTGTCGACTCGCCTCTCGCGGCATAAACATCTCTCACACGCGTTATGGTGGTAGCTGTTCGCCCCAAGAAACAATCGTCAGTATTTTGGTCCTCGATGAATATTTCACGGCCTTATTCTAAACTATCTTCGCGAAGATACAACGATATCGTGGAGATTGCGCAAATGGAGGGTTGAAGTATTTGCTACTCCGTTGCACTAAAATTCGTTTAAAGCGCAGGAACCATACATTTTTCCGGGCAAATTGTATCCTCTGTCCTTTTCGGGGACGCAAGGTAGGTATGAATACGCAGACATGCAGGGTGTGTCGTCAGTATTATTAGTATGATTTTGCAACGACGTAACTTTAAATTTCGACGAAAATGAATTTTGATCACCTAAGCTCAGTTTAACGAAAATTAAAATGAATGACTTAACAGGCACACTAAATTTAACGTTAAATAAAATTTAACGTTTAAATTTTCTTAAGGAGTCATAAAATGTTTAACACTTTCGCAACTTTACAAAAAAAAAAAACGTAACTCCTCACATTAAACATTTCCTGAAGGTATAGAAAGTCGTTAAGTTTAATAAATTACCTCGCTGCCTCGTGCCCGCCGTGGAATATAATAAGTATTTATTTAATAACGAGCATGCCCCATTTCTTAGTCAGTTTTATTTAAACGGTAAAGGATAAAGTGAGAAAATCCTAGCGCCTGATTTTATATTTTTAAAGTGAATTCCTTATTGAAATAAATATTGACAATGTAGAATTATTGTTTAGGAAATGACACTGGGGCGCTACTCTATACAAATCACAAAATGAAACTCTTTCGGCGTCGCTGCCTTTACAGTAGACAATATAATTCTTATAAGAGACACATAACTACTTTGGTTTTTATACCCAGTTTTAACTTCAGCACTCATACAGAAGAGTAACTTAACATTATCTAATTAAATGAAGATTTTGATCCCTAAGATTTTTACCCCTATTATACAACTGAGCTCTATCATTGACGATATAGTCGTCGCCGTCATTAAAGGCGTAGAGGAAAATGAAACCTGTTATCTGTGTTATAAAGTTGCATTTCATCGGGCCGAAATAGTCTCGTTTTCCGTTGACGTTGGTGGTGGACAAACGGTCTGAGTGTGGCAGTTGGAACACGGAAGTGAGGTATAGAATAAGATGCTGCGGGACGAAGAGTATCGTTTAGCGACGTCAGAGCCCCACCTGCGCCGGAATCCATTGATTTGTGGTAGATGTTCCCTCCCTCCCCTAATTGTATCATATTGTTTGGTTTACAGGTTACCTGGTAGTTCACTATGACATTCCGCCAGCTTTTGCCCGCGTCTTCGCTCGCGTGGAATTTGAAAATCGCACATAAAATTATAATGTACTTGTAAGCTCATTTACAAATATATATTTTTTTTACAAAAAGTAGCCTATTTTATATGTACTCAAGTCAACAGTTGTGTTAAAAATCAAGTCAAACGGTGGCTTGTTTAGCGCGTGAAGGAAGGACAAAAAAACAAACAGACTTTCTGTCTATAACTCTATACATATAATAAAGAAGTAAAATTGGGGTGTATGTACATATAATATTCTTACAAAATGATCACTAAGGAACAGTAATAGAAAACATATAAAGATAAAAAAGTTGTCAATTTTTTGTTTATCTGTTTGCTTGTTTGTACGTGCTTATCTCAGGAACTACTAGAATAGAATGGAATTTATTTTATCACCACAAAATTTAAACAATATAAAACTATAACGATTTTTTGTTTATACACATTGTATAAACAAAAAATCGCTATAAACATGTATATGTGATGTTAAAATTGACCTCAGCTCAGCTAAACGGATTTGAATAAATCTTTTTTTGTTAAATAGCTTCAAGATCTGGGCAACATATAGGATACTCTTTATCCCGGGAAAATGTAAGATTCGCGCGAAATACACAATTTATTGCGCAACGAAGTTGCGGGCACCAACTAGTTTCGTGACATAAGTATGGATACATATAGGTGACAGCTCATTACTATAATACTATAAATGGAAAAGTGTGTTTGTCTTTCCGTCACGCCCTAACGAAGCGATTAATTGTCGTGATTTTTGGCACAGACTTAGTTGCAAGTATGGAAAGTAACATAGTCTACACTTAGTCTAGGAAACCATCGTGTTCTTATTTATAGGAGTAAGGTTTATTTGTAACGAATATGCAAAAAATCTAAACTATCTTGAAGATGTTTAGATAGAGTTAAGTTGATGTTAGAGAAGTCAATGACTTGTATTCGACAAAAGTTATTTATATTAAGGCAAATAGTCTTTACATAAAGAAGTCTTCACGACTTCGGTGGTTCGGGAAATAAAAAAATGTTATTCCCCCAACATTTTAAATATTAATAAAACGGACAACCGGAATCCGTCTCTATCCGCGGATCTATCTATATCTGTCGGCGCGGATCGTGAGATTTATCGTTTTATTATTTATGAATTAGACAGTGATGGTTTCTGGACAAGACTGTTTTGTTACGTATTGCGGTCTGGAGAATAGAGGCTGGTAACAATTGAATAATTTACGAAGAATTGGTACGATCAGTGAAAAAATGACTACTCGTTTGTCCGGAAAGACCAGAAAAGTACACCACCTGATAAAAAGCAACTGTCGTTGCCCCTGAGCACTTGTAATATAAGAAGGGTTGGAAGAGCTTTACTGGCCTTTTACGAAGGATAGTTTTCGTCCGCGTGAAACTTTATAAATTATCCCGCTTTTATTACTTTTTTGAATTGCTGCTTGGCTCCTATTGGTCGTAGCGTGATATGGCCTATAGCCTTCTTCGAAATATGGACTAACCAAAACAAAAAAATATTTTTTCAATTCCGGCCAATAGTTCCTGAGATTAGCGCGTTCAAACAAAAAAAATTTATTATTCATTACATATTATAAATTATATTATACAAACTTCGAATAAAAGTGTAAATAGAAAACCTCTTCCAAATCGTTACCAACTGGCAAATTACCGAGCAAACTAATGGCATTGCCCCGTTGGATGGCAAGCGCTATGCGTTGTGCCAGGTAGCTCCCGGCTCTGGGGTCTCGGGTGGCTTCGATGAGCTTTTTAGATATCTCTCTAAACAGCTTATGTGCTACCGGACCCCAAGTGCCTAGGGTTTTCACCCCAAATGGCTCAAACATGAGATCTCCGTTGAGGTTTTCGCTACTTGAAATTTTCCGCCTGGTTTGCGGCTGCGCCTGCACAGCTCGAGGTGTCCCGTACGTGGGACGGGGCGATTGTGTCGACACACCCGACATCAGCCCGTCCGAGACTCCAGGGGACCAGAGTAATGCCATCGGGTCTCTTGCCATTGTCGCGCGTCAGACCAGAGGGCGCCAGTATAGCTGGCAAGACAGACAGACGGATGAGGTCATTGAGGTAGATATTTTCAATTTATGGTATATTTTGTTGTAGACCAGGAAATTTCTGATCCGTTCTTGTATGGTATGTGACGGGTTTTCGAATTTTTTCGGATCAGAAATTCGGATAGTGTGGCACCTGGATTTATTACCTCTAAGGAATCTATCTTCTAAGGTATTCAAACATTAATCTGGCGTTTTATACCCACCTAAAATGTAATTTTCAGCCTGAAAGTTACAAATTTTTTTCTTATAAATTTTTCTCATCATAACGTGTTGAAACTAGCTACGTTTTGTTCGACTATTTTCACAAGTGGAACGAAATCTAAACGTCGCGATCTGTATCTCCCGTGAAATATACGTTTCACCGGGTAAGATATATTACTCCTTTTACATTTAAATGGGACCGTATCTGTTTGACTCGTGTGTTCGGGGTAGTAATGGAAATATTGTAGTTTCATCTAAATCAAAAGTTTAACGGTTACGTTGGATGATAACTTAATTGGGCGAGCTAATCGAACCCTCAAGATCTCACTCCCAGTTCATGTTTGTCGTACACTTTACGGAAAACGTATAAGAGTGAAGAAGTTAAAGTGATTTAAGTATAATATGTTTAAAAATAAAATAGCAGTAATATTTAAAAAAAAATCAAAAAATATTTCAACTACTATCGCCATCTATGAGTTGAGATGTGCAACTGTAAAGATAAACTAGACGAACTGAGTATCCACAATGTGTAAGATTTTATTTAAAAAAAACTGTCTCGGTCACGAAATGATTTGGAAAACCCGATGTCATAGCTTTTTTATTAAAAATCTCGCGAGACTTATAAAGCTGCACTTTTTCGATAGTTTTAATTTGACAGGAAACAATGTCATAGCTACTCTTCGTAATTTATTTATTTAAAACTTTATGCGCATAAAAAGTACAAAGGTGAACTTAGTGTCATATGGCCAGTGGCGTAACTATATCGTTCGAGGCCCGTGGCAAATTCGTTTTGCTTTCACTATGTCAATCCAATTGGAAAACACGTCAAGCAATTATTGTTAAAATAATCGCTTGACACTTTCCGTCATGGAATGCCAGACTACATCTTCCGACATTATCTTTGGATATACTAGCAATAGTAGGGGAGCCCAAGAGGGGAATTTTGTAAATAACGCTAGTGTAAGCTTTTTACTTGTCTCTGATTATTATTGAATAAAAATCAAATTTCTTAGTTAGTTCGGTCCTAAAAAAAACTATTTTTTAGTACCAAAGAGGTCATTTAAATCGTCAAATTAAGACATGCGGCGTTAAAAATACGGCAAAAACTCTTTCACATAAAGAACTGACGATTTAAATGTAAGCCTGTTATAACACAGATCATATTTTCTAGATATTTTATGTCACATTCACCTCTTACCAGATATTTTATGTCACATTCAGCTAAAGGCTTTTAGACCTTGCTGTCTTAAATAAAAAAAAATCTAATAATTTTCTTTTTTGTAACCTTAAAGTCGCTGTAACTTCTTATCCCACCGCTAAAATTAAAAATGCCCTTATTATTCGTCTTCATTTTAACTAATTTACAAAAAATACGACGCTCGAGCTGCTCCAAAAATAGCACCATCGCCTCCCCCTCCCCCCTCGGCTATTATAACAATGTATCTAAAGTGTAGGCAGACTGTCAATATTGAAGGTTATACCTTACCGGATCCTAATTAAGCCTTCCAATTGTCTGAAAGTCAAAGAACATAAAATATGAACAGAGAAGTCACCGAGCGGTTTAATTGGGGACGTTTTACTGTGAAATATTAAAACCCGCCACAAAGCTGCGCCCGTGTGCCAGTTAATGTGCCAGGGTTGGCCCAGTGAGGTGTTATGCAAGAGTATTCATACTTACATACTAATATTATGAATGCGAATATGTGTCTGTCTGTCTGTTATCTCTTCGCGCCGCTGAACCGATTTAGCTGAATTTAGGTATGAAGACGTTGAGTCCGGGAAAAACGTATGGTTCGTAATACTAAAGGCGCAACAGGGTTGCGGGCGTCATTTATTGTTGTAAACTAGCGTTGACGCGCGGCTCTGCCCGCGGAGTTAGGACAATCACAAATTATGCCCACTGGAGCATTTATTGGATTAAAGATTCACTTTTATTAGTTATTTAATTCAATTAATTGATAATCTGTTTACCTATCCATTAAGCTCTTCTGTAGTTTCAGGTGAACAGACATTGTTAACTCATCTTGACTTAATGTGCCTCCTCTCTTTAAAATTATCAAAGGATCCAAGTAATCCAAGTAATATTCAAATTCAGACAGTTAGGGACTAACATTGGAGTGTACTATAGGGTCCTGGTTTTACCCTTTAGGTATGAAACCATAAAAAGCTAACAAAACTACACAGGGAACTGTCAAACTAATAAAGATGGCGGCGAAAAATGAGAGATATTTTGGCGCGGACACCCCTGAGAGTTATGGCGGGAAGAAAGTTGCATACGCGGAAACTCATTTACCCAGACTATTCTACGAATAAAAGTATTATTATATGCCTCTCTATGATATTAAGGACTGCTTCTGCTGAATGGCTCTCTGCATTAAAAATCTGAATTCTATATTACTAGCTATGCCTCGCGATGAAAAGTAGCCTGTGTGTTAATCCAGAATATCAGCGGCATGGCATGTGGTATCTACATGCCAAATTTTATCGAAATCGTTCCAGCCATTTAAGCATGGAAAAGTAATAAACACACACAAACTCACAAACTTTCGCATTCATATTATTAGTAGGACTGGATCATAATGTCAAACAATAGAATATAAGTGTGCTTATCACACATTTAGATAAATTCTCTAAAATATTGAAGGATTGAACTGATGCCAGATTAAGCGTGTAAACATTGTCTAAAGCAGGGGTCGACAACCTGCGGGTCGCGAGTCACATGCGAAGCTGAGAAGCTGTAGCTCTTTAGTTGCACCCACAAATATTATTTATAAATAAAAAAAACATTAAAAAAACTTTCTGAATCGATTAACAAAGATTCGGCACGCCTGATCTCTCACCGGTCGTGTCGGTCAACCGTCCCATCGGATATAGAGATTGGAAGGAAGATCGAAAGAACTCTAAGAATGCGAAATCTAGTTAATCACTGTAAACAGAGTCCTGCGCAGTAAGTCGATGTCAGTGAGAGTAGAACTACACGACTTATTTATGGTAGGCATGAAATCATTTTAGAGTTCTTTAAAAACTATTTTTTTTTGTAAAATGTAACTTTTGGCTCTCTTAACTCAAAAGGTTGGCGACCCCTGGTCTAAAGTATTAATAAGTTCCCTTTTTATATTAGCCAATCAGAGAATTAGAACCAGAGGAAAGAATTATTATTTTCGGTAACCAAATTAAATACTTACGACACCTAATATCCCTTCAAACAACCCGCAATGAAAATTTAAACCTCTAACATGAAGTTTCATACAACCTTTTAACCCTCAAAAACTACTCTTAGGGGTCGTAAAAAAGTACGCCTGCAAAGTTAGAAATTTAAGTGTCATTTTACTAACGGTAAAAATTATCAACACCCAAAAACAATCCTTAGGGGTTGAATTTTACAAAATACCGTCATAGGACATACGTACATGTCCCTAAAAGAACCCGTATGCAAAATTTACGCTTATAGTAACAAAAGTTTCATATAAACTTTCAACCCACAAAAACAACGCTTAGGAGTTGAATTTCACAAAGACCCGTTTTAGAGAGCACCTTTGTACTGAATAGAATCGTAGAGAAATGTTAGGGCGGGGCGTTGTAGATGCGTAAAAGTTAAGACTATATTTCCAACAAAAGGTAATTACAATATTTATAAGTAGAAAATAAATATTGACTTTTCCGTGTACAATATATATTTTTGCCGTTTTATTTATATTAAGCGGGGCATGAAAAATCTAATTTCGACTCGGGGAGGCGTGCTCGGGAAGTATTTCCGCAAAGATAGCCTATTTATTGTATACTACAAGTAGAACCGCCACACGTGGTCCCCTCTTCATCGTTAAGTTTTGCGCTGTCTTTAGTAACAGCTAATGAAGACAGTTTAGTAAACGGTGGTCCCTAAATGACGTCTAATTGAAATATAATGTGAGTCGGAGGCCTGGAGGTCTCCCGGGGGATGAATTATCCATTTTTCCTCCTCCTTTCCTGATGTTTTTCCGATTTCACGAATTTTCCTTTCGACTGTACCCTGAATATTGTATGAACGTTGAAGTAACCGAGGATGTTTGTTGCGAAACTTTACGCACGGTTTGCCAACAAAGCGGACGAATTATATAATTATTAAGTGGACTTTTAAGGATGTGTTTTTAAATAAGTAGGAATCAAAATATTTACTGAAATATATTTTTATTAATTTTCAATAGGCAATATACGTGTAAAACAAAATTTATTGAATGCAAATTATTAGGCCCACTATCATAATAATAGTGGGCCTAAAGATATACTATATATAATCGCAAATTAAAGATATATATATAGTATATATATAGGCTTTTATTGCAAAAAATCTCTGAATTCTGTTGAGAAATAAGTAAAATATGTATAAGATTGTATGCAGCTTATGGAATTTGACGTCACAATTAATATCGGATCTCTCTTTTTAACTAATTACTTTAAAGGCTTGTAAGTTTGTTGTTTTCAATTTTATCAAAAAACTGATTGGACTACATCGTTTTTTTAATAACGTAAGATATATTTAATTAAATAATTAAAAAACCGCGCATATTCCCTATTCACAAATGTACTATTCCATAAAAAAATAAAGAGTATCCCGTATCAATATCTTTTTATTAGTCCCAGCGTGATTGATGTCGGCAAACAATGAAACAAATAGAATTTTGCGTTAACAATAAATAATAATAATAATAATAGAAATAGGGTTAATGAGCATTTAACAAACAAACAGATTACCCAAAACTATGACGAGGGGAACTCTAAATAGAGCTCTGTTCTAAGACAAATTCAAACTCCAATAGAAATTCAAACTGGTAAGCAGAAACAATAACAATATTAACACTCATACCGGTTTCGGTGATGGTGGCCGGTTAATTGAAACCAGGCCAGTGACGAGTAAGTTTATATTGCCTATGTGTGTGCGAGGACTTTACTCTCATAACCCGGTGAGACGAATGACCGACACGACTGGCGAGAGATCATACGCAGGACCGACTTTTACATGCCCATCCGACGTATGGATCATCTCCCTTGTCAGCCAGCAACGTCCTCACCAAAATGGAAATGAAAGCTTCCAACGTAGTAATCGAACCCACGACCTCCAAATCAACAACCACACTATAGAGACCAGGTGGGTTATTATGACCTCTTATTGCCAGCCAAGTTCCAGCCAGTCAGCAGTCACGTGACACTAAATACGTGAAGTTTGACGTTCCCTAATGTCACCAACATGTTAAAAAATCCATTCGTAGACAACCAAACTAGGATTAAGTCAATTATTATTCTAATAAGACATTGTAATACGAAAAAAGAACAAGGCAATCGTTGGACCTATATTGAATTGCCTGGAACCATGCAGGTTTGTAATGGTCATAATAGCCCCCCAGACCCCTAGGAGGACAAAGGAGGCGTAAAAACAATATACAGCTAATAAACTTATACAAAGTTTTAAAACGAAAACATTTTCAACGTCGCAAACACACATTTTCCCGCTAAGCGCTGATTGCATACTAACACAGATATAAACACAGATATAATATTTGGGCCACTTGCGATACTGAATCGCAGAGACTGCGCTGAAAGAAATGTGGAGCGACTTGCAATAAACTTAACCAGAGAACGACGAAGCTGTAGACGCGTCGAGGCTAACGACCTTCCGACTTAAAGTTGACTGACTGACTGGCATCACAGACAGACAGATGGACAGACCGATAGATTTTTTTTATTAATAAAAATGGTTTTGAAGCGTCCTAGTAGGTAAGACCTCGTTCGCACTCCAGAAGGCGCAGGTTCGAACCCTGGTGGAGGCGTGTACCAATAAGACATTTTCCGATCTCAAGTACATTAAGAGGATGCTGATTGACGTGGAAGAGCTATGTTCGGCACGAATGGGCCGACTCGACCGGAGTGATACCACGGCCTCCCATAAAACTGGCGTGAAACGGCATAGTGTTGTGTTTTGTTCAGTTAGGCTCAACTTCTCTAATCCCCCCTAACCCATTCCCTATTCCATAAAGGCCGGCAATGCACTTGCGACTCTTCGGATGTCGCGAGTGTCCATGGGCGACGGCAGTTGCTTTCCATCAG
>JAOTAV010064574.1:0-39661 GCA_026546445.1 Cyclargus thomasi | reverse complement strand
CGTAGTCTCGACGTTCAGAAAGTGTACTTAAAGTACTTATTTTGAATAAAAAGATTTTGATTTGATTTGATTTGATTCGTATAGTACGTAATTGAAGACATATGAAGCGGGTAACTAACATTCAAAATCTGCCCTTGTTCTCTAAATAGACTGTGAATCTGCAGAATTGTTGTGTATATGGACGCTTTAGGACCAGATGATGAAGAATGATTTGAGATTAAAATAATGTGGATTCGATGAGTCGCTAGATAATGAAATAGGTAATTTACAAGATTAGTTGCAATTTTATAGTAAAAAATTAATATTTAATCGAAGGTTGTAAAATGTTAGTTATCCGCTTCTTCTACTTGTGACATTAAAACTATTCGAAGTGTACTAATAAAATTACTAGATTACATCTAAAATAGTGGTAAATAATTTTCATAAAATTTGTATCATAGAGTGACATCAATTTCTATTACACATTATAATACAAACAATACGGACGCTCCTGCACCGCTCTCTAGTACGATAGTGCTGTCAGTTGTCATAATATATTTTTATTTTAAAAGTATCGGAAATCGCTGTTCTTGTATTTAAATTACCGGTTCTTTTGCCGCCACAAAAAACCGGGGATTCCTGGGATTGTCGGTTCCGGGATTTCCAGGTTCTATACCCTAATTATGATGTTATTCCTATATATTTCTAGTGAAGCTAGACATACTGAAACTGCACCCTGACCTGGCTGGTCGTTTAGCTGCTCAGGGCGAGCTCACTGCCGAGTCGACTAGGGAACAACAGAGCGCTGGTCTCGACAATCTGTCTAAGGAACAGAAGGCCATTATTGATACATCGAACGAAAGGTAATAATAATTATATGGCCCCACAATAATATTATAAATGCGTGTGGTTACCCTTTCAAGGCCAGACCGTTGAACCGATTTTGCTGGGTATGGATATACTTTCAGTCCCGGGGAAGAAGGACATAGCATACTTTTTATCCCTGAAAAAGGTACGCTTCCTGTGCGATAGACGAATTTTGGCGTAACGAAATTGTGGGTATCATCATAAACCTATATATAGAATTCCTCTATGGTATCAGACTAAGAAGAATTATGTCAATACTCAGCGAGTAAGCGAACCACAGGACTTCACTGGAGTGAACCTTATTAAAATGTTTTAGGCCTCACTGTTTTAAAACGTTAACACCGTTTAGATTACTTAAGAATGCTCTATCTGTTGACTGTAAAGTTAACAATAGTAACGATTTGTATAAAAATTACCAACTGCGATTTCGGTCGAATATAATTTTGTAAATGTATGTTATGAGCGACATCTATTTTTAACATTTGACAACTTCTGAACTAGCGTCATCTAGGTGGTTTTTAAAAATTAATACACCGTGCTATTCATGTCAAAAGCACGACGTAGTAAGATCATTCGCTACAAGATGTCGCTATAGATTAAAGCAATTTTAGTTGCGATTGACTTCGACAAATTTTTTTCCTTTTACAGAATGTGACAAGCGACATTACTTTAGGGTTTCTTATAGTTATATAGTTTATTAGTTATAGTTTTCGGTGAAAGTAGCAGCGTTGTAAGCTAAAAATAAAAAAATATACGCTGCTACATTCAGTGAAGTCTATGGAATTAAACCCTAAAAAGTTTTATCACCTGCATATTTTGAAAATTATAATCACTACAAGTTTTTATACTACAACAGTATATAATTTTTTGTTTTTACTTTCAGATACAAATCCAAGTTTGGCTTTCCGTTTATTATTTGTGCGAGAGAAAACAAAGTTCAGGCAATAATAGAGGGATTACAAAATAGATATGTTAATAGTAGGGAAGAGGAAATTCAAATTGGAATAAATGAGGTCAAGAAAATCTGTAGACTGCGAATATTGGATATAGTCAAAACTTAAAATTTTTAATTTGTTCGCTCTAATATTTTTGTACTAATTTACTTTTAATATTGAACAATACTCTATAGCAGAAATATTACTGAAACCAGATTTATATGAAAAAGAATAATAGAATTTAATAAAGTTTATTAAAATACTTGATGAATTTACATTATAACTGTCCCAGAGATTTTTCCATGACTGCATGTGGCTGTCCCGACACCTCACAGAGCTCTGGTGTGTTGAGAATATCTTCAAAACCAATGTCAAGGTATCTCCCGGTGAACACATCATGTTGCAAGTTGGAACTGGGCAGGAACGGAAGGTGACCAACCTGATGATAAGTAAAAGACTATTAAAAACTAATAAGATTCTGCTCTTCTCATATGTATGTTAGTGTCAAGGCTCTTTTTATAACCAGCAAGCAAAAGGTATCTAGTATTATAGTAACCTAGTAGCTGATTACAAATAGAGATCTGCCCTAGTGTCAGAAGAGCTATAGCCCAGGGCGACAGGTCATGGGGGGCAATTAATGAGGTACTGTTAGGGCGATGGGGCACTAGGATGATAAATAGAAATCTACAGGCATCTGGGGCCTTACTACCAATATGCTCCTTGTCACAAATTGGCTGGCTATTGCAATACAGGCAAAAGCTAGTTGAATAATTATATTATTTTACCTGGCTTGAGAATTTTCTTTCCATAGCAAGCCTCATTGGGGCATGTAGTCCCTGAATATTTCTCAGCATAGCCATGTTCATTTTCTCTTCATTGCGATGGAACTGAAAAGTTATAGAGCATACATTGTAATAGCATATCACATATCACTGATTTAAACATATATGGGGTTACAACAGAAATAATTCTTAGATTCTGGGGTTGCCATTATTAAAATCAATAAGTAGTCTATGTGAGAACTGAGAAGTTATTTACAGGCATTTGACAAACCTTCTCTATGTAGTCTTTTTATGTAGCCAACTTTATTTTGACAGAGGTATAAGCATCAGGTTGTGTATTAATTAAATTTGTACAATGATTTAAATTGTTTTCACAATTGCTATTCAAATGTTTTTACTACTAAGATACAACAATACAAATGCTAATTCTGTCTTCTCATTTTAAAACAAACAACATCAATAAAACAAAACGAAATGATCAATGTATCAGCACAAAATATGGTACTCAATAGCTGTCTCCGATTAAGTACATAAAAAATTTGTCTGCAATGTAGCTTATATCAAATCAGGTCTCTAACAGTGGTGTAGTAACTACATGGTGGTAAGTCGGCAAAATGCCACAGGCCCAGATGGAAGGGGCAGCCGATCAGTCCCCCTAGACAAGTAGCAAGCGATTATTTCTTACAATAATTGCTTGAGTGTTTTTGTATGGGATTGACATAGTGGAACAGAAACAAATTTGTCACGGGCCTCGAATGGTATAGTTACACTACTGGTCTCTAAAGTAGTGATGACACCAAGATGAAGTTTTTTTAATTCTTAAACTTTTTTTGGTATAATAATTATATTTAAAATAAATTCATTTTTAACATTTTCTTTTGTCTGTTGAATTTTGACAAAATATATAAATAAAACCAATAAAAACAAGGGTTTTAGCCAGACATTTTTAAAAACCTTTCCCAGAGAAAAGCGGACATATGACACTTACATTTTGTTCAGACATTTGTAAGGGATGAGACATTCCTAGCTTGTTCTTGGTCGCTCCAATACCCGCCACCATTGGGCTTGGCACGCCGAAAGGCCCCTCTTTAACAGTCAGGTTACCAGCATGTCCTGGCTTGACTTTAAGTGAAGGTAATCCGAAACTCTGTAATTTAGATATTCATGATGATAATTAAAGTGTTACATAGCGCATTAATTCCAAAAAATATTGTTTTATCGGTAAAGAATTATACATACCATTGTTATTTTTTAACGTTTTACCTCAGAATATAAGATATAGGTGATAAAGTAGGCTTTAATTATATCTTTAATCCTGTTGTATGTTGGACACTATTAGTTTTTCTATTTATGAGATCGTTAGTCGGCACTTTGTTGAAAAAAATTGTGTTCGAACTTTGGCGTTATGTTAAATTGTCAAATCATGACGTTTGACAGTGGTTTGATAACTGACATTTATGTTTTTTAATTCCTTCTTCTTCAATTTGGATTTAGCATAGAAATTCTACCACTACTAACTAGGTGCAGTATGTGTCGTACTGCGTACAGACGGAGTACAGAATATGCATCAGACAAAATCGGATTAACTCGATTTCAATAGCTTTTAGTACTCTTAACATCTCGAATAGATAATTTCGGGTGTCACAAATCTCTAGAGCTGTTGAGATCAACACGCCTATCTCAGACTAGTAAGGGGTACTACGAGCCTATGGACTCTTTCACATGGACACGAGCGCAATTTGCCAATTCGGACGTACGGCGGCCATATCCTCGTGTTTGTACTTTACCGGTAAATTTTATTTAACGTTATGGGTACCTGAGGGAGGAGGGGGGGGGGGGTGTAGCCAAGATCGCCGCGCCACGTGAAAAAACTAATTAAATTAAAACGTAAAAAAACTTAAACTACTTTATACGACCTTGCCGCGGCCTTATGCACGTAATAAGGCAGTAAGAAAATAAATAAAAATTAAAAAAAATGTTAATATGTCCAAAATATCTCTGGTCGCAAAGGATTTTTGTAAATTGTATGTTGTAGAGAGCTGCAGGTATACAACAGGAATTCAGCAATAGTAACAATTAAAAAACATGTATTCAGCCCAAAAAGACATGGTAGGATTTATGAGTAGGATTACCTTAGGAACTAAAATAATGTAATAAATAAAACGAACATATGCAATAATAGATAATTATATGAACTCATTGATATGAAATACGATTTTAATTAATACTTACAAAATGACTATACAGGATCCTGATTTGCTCATGAAGATAAAATTCAAAGCAAAATGTCAGTTTCGTGCTTTGGGACGATTGGTGTTAGCCAACAAGTACTGGCTAAGTGAAGATGTCGACCACTATGAGGGAGTGGACAATGTGAAGCTTCGAGTACAGCAAGCCGTCAGAGGTAGAGCAAAGAAAAAACAGCTGTTGAGCATTACTGTGTGTATATTTTACCTTCCATCTTCATTTCAATATTATATTCGTCATTCTAAAGGACCTCTGAATATGAAGTGTGTGTGGTAATGTGTGTGGCCCCAAAGGAACATCTTTCGACCGAGAGAGGTGTTAAGCTCGGTCAGGCCGAAACCCACGTTATCCATTTCAGCTGTTGGTGTATACATAGGTGTCGGACTGAGAAATCTTCGATAGCGCGATGGAGGCTTATTGCGCTTATTGTGGGTACCGCGACATGTGCATCTCCGAACCTACGCATAGAACAGTTATAATATGCCAAAGGAACCACACATACAGTGGCGTAACTATACCGTTAGAGGCCCGTGGCAAATTCGTTTTCGTTCCACTATGGCAATCCTATACAAAACACGTTAAAAGTAAAAAACACGTTAAGTGATTATTGTAAAAAATAATCGCTTGCTACTTGTTTAGGGAGGCTGATCCGGGGCCCTTTCCGAGTGGGGACCCGTGCAATTTTGCCGGCTTGCTACCATGTAGTGACGCCACTGCATACATAAAAGTAGCATAATATGATGATAAGACTTATCTTAAGTTAAACTTATGCGTGGGGACCGTTAATGATACAAAATATACTATGTCTTTCTTGGGAAGGTATGTCCATACAAAATTTCAGCAAAGTCGGTTTAGTGGTTGGCGCCCGAAGAGTGAACAGACAGATGGACACACTTTCGTACAGTTTATAATATTGGTAATTTGGTATGGCATAATATGATTTAGTCCTCATTTGCAATTTCACTTAGGGCGTAAGAGTGAGTGTTCGGGAGACCTACGTATAAGTAGCAATTTCCAACAGTACCTTTTTTTTCATGCAGATAAATACAGTAACGCATTAATTAGGAGCTCGGGGACTCCCGCTGCGGATATGTGGGTCTCGCTGCCTTACGCAATAAAATTCTGCGGCATTCCTCTTGCCGCCTAAGACAAAGCTGCGGGCACGATCCACCTTCCATAACTTAGTCAGCGGTTGATCGACTTCCGCAAGACCATATCGTTTGTGGGCGTATTATAGCCCCACAGACTGGGACTTGTCTAGGGCCTGATTTACTGGTTTCGCGATTCACGGAACGTACGGTGTATCACGACGAAAAGTGACCAGCAATTTTTTCAGGATAAAGCTCTGCTGAATAAGCCGGCAGAAGATCGATCTGAAAAAGAGAAAAAATACATCTACCGTATTATCGGAGGACTGAAATGTTTTAAGCGATATCCAAATGTAAGTGTCACATTGAGCTAATAACTAATAAGATTTCCGCTCTATTGGTTCTATACCGATAGAGCGGAAAAAAATCCGCCCGAAGCCACTGCGCTCTGGTCATAAGTATCGGAGTACCTATACACTGGTGGGTTCAGCCAGGACCTATACGTTTTTGCTTCTTTGTCAGAATCGCCAAACAAAATTTATGGAAGTGACATAAGCGTTCGTTACGCCCTATTTCATTCCCATACATTTTGTTTGGGATTCTACAAAGAAGCAAAAATGTTTACGTCTTGTCTAACCCCCCAGATCGCTTATTTTATTTTAGTGCGAGCGTTAGTTGGTTGGCGGTAAATCTATCAGTGCCAAAACACTGAGAAGTACACGGACACGGCTCACATTACTTTTCTAATATTAATATTTCAAAATATGTTATAATGAGTTTTATGGAGTTTTCATTAATTAGTAATTGGATCACTCGATCATAAGAGAACCTATTCCCTCTTCACAGCAATGCAATTGTATCTCTTTCGATGTTTCAATTGTTTATTGGCACGGGTAGTTGCCTTCTGTCAGGTAACTCGTTTGCTAGTTTGCCTCCTAATTTTATAAAAAAATCGAAAGACAAAAGTAGCCCATGTTATTCTCCATTATTCCAACTAAATCTTTGCCAAAAACCAATTCGATTGGTTGTTTCGTTAGGGCGTGAAAGAAGGACAAACCAACACACTTTTCCATTTGTGCGTAAGGATTAATTTTATCCGATCTGATGATGTAGGTGTGTCAACTGCCTATGAATAATTCGATGGTAATATGAGACTCATGACAGTAATTGATTAATTATATAGAGTAGTAAAATAAGCTATCTGTGCCCGAAACTTATCAATGATTTGTAACTGATAAATTACAACTAAGTATCTCTTGCAGTAAAACAGTACCCATAAAACACAATAACTCACGGAGACAGTACCCCACCAACTAACAAGTAACCTGTGTATTTGGTTTTTATACCCCATAATGTGTTGTTCTGTTAGGTCGAGTGAAAAAAACCGGCAAAACATCGAATTATAAAAAGAACATAATATATACGGTCCAATTGAGAAATCTTCTCCTTTTTCGGAAGTCGGTTAAAAACATACAGAATCACGATATTTTGGCGGAATTTGTTTTCGAACAAAACTAATAACATTTTCGCTCTATTGGTTATATGCTCGATGATTATAATATTAAACAGTAAACATTATGGCAGATCCTTATTATTTGGTAGAGCTATGTCCAGTCAATATAACCCGTAACCAAGGTACGTCTACCATACATATTAATTCCATACTTCCATCCATACTAATATTATTAACCTAACTTCCCTAATTTAAATTCCCGTACTTTTTATATCAGGTAACCCGTCTGCTCGATTGCCCCGTAAATATAATAAAAAAATTATTATGAATGCGAAAGTGTGTCTGACTGTCTATCTGTCTGCTAGTTGTTCACGCCAAAACTACTCAATCGATTTTGCTGAAATTTGGTATGGTATCCTTTGAGTCCTGGGGCAGGACATTTTTTTTTAATTATTCTCAGAAATACATTTTTGTAATATACAATAAATTTCGCCAAACTGCATAACAGTTTGTTGGCGAGAATTTCGCTGAAATTTTTTTACGCATAGAATACTTTTTATTAAGGAAAATGTACGGTTCCCACGCCATAAACTTTTGGCGCAGCTTAGTTGCGAGCATCATCTTGTCTGCCTATAATTTATTAATCAATTCCTCAAATAGTATCTTCTCCTCGCACAGCTAGTTCCCGAACCGGTGCGATGGTAAGGCAACATGTAGTCATTCTAAAAACATTAGTTTAAAATTGAATGTGCTTGTGGGGTATACTCTCGTAGGTTGCCTATTATCGGTTTTTGATTCATTTGAACTCGACAACTCGCTAAGGTCAATGCTCATTGATGGCCTGGGGGCGTCCAAAATGGATACAGAGCAGTATAGTCTTGTGCCTGACGTAATGCCGACCAAAATAGTTTTTTTGCGAATACTGAGTGCTTGTGAGTTATGTAAATACATAATAGGCTGTATGCTTGGTGACGGGTAATTTGTATGTGTCAGATTTTACGATAGAATATTTTACATAGAGCAGCTACATTAAATGATTTGTCCTCTGGGTTTTGTTTGTTTTGGGTTATGAATTTTATCATCTTGTTGAAACGAAATCAAATTGAAAGCAAAATTGACATCAACCTAAGTGTTTCAATACTTTTCTCGATTCGACCTCACTGCACAAATCTCACAATAATAGAAATACTCGTGTTTAGGTCTCATTATCTGATAAATAATAATCAAAATCTTTTTCGCTGGTATGTGCTGTACCATCTACAGAATTTTTGAGTTTGGAATGTTTTTTCTAGGAACCAGAGTATATATAACATCTAACACGGGTTTTTAGTATGACGAAGGTGTCTAATAAGAAGGGATTTTTTGAAATTTGTCTCCTAAGGGGGTAAAAAGGGTTAAAGTTAGTACGGGAGAACGCGATTCCGTGGTCCGGAACATTGGCACATAATATAGAAGATTTAATTTGTTGTTCTTAGAATATTCATACTAATATTTTAAATTCGAATGTGTGTTTGTCTGTCTGTTTGTCACCTTTTTACGCTCAGACCGCTGAAATGGACATAGTTTTTTTTTTATTCCCGGGGAAGGACATAGGATACTTTTTTTCCGGAAAAATATACGGTTACGGCGCGATTAACCAATTTTGGCGCAACGGAGTTGCGGGCACCATCTAGTCTAGCATAATATAATAACTTCACAGCACGTGAAAAAGCAGCTGGCGGCCGTCACATACTTCAAGTACTACGGTCCCGGGCGCGTCATAGTGCGGCAGCACCACGAAGCCCACGCTCTCTACTTCATCATCACCGGTGACGTCAGCGTCACCCAGCTAGTTTACGATGACCTACTGAAGCAGCACGTGTCCCTGGAGGTGGGGGTCATGCGCGCTGGTGACATGTTCGGTGAGGTGTCCCTGCTGCACAATATCCCTAGGACCGCCACTTGCACCACTACTGGTTAGTTAATAGCTTCAACGTCAGTTTAGGTGATGCAACCCCAGTCTAGGGGCCGATTTGTGGCCGATTTACATGATCTTAGAGTTTAGGATATTATTTTAGTCAACTTGAAGGGCAAGTTTATTATTACTTAGCTCGTTTTAAAATAAGCTTAGCGTTCACGTGTTTTAAGTAGAGTTCTTAATACTTATGAACTCTGCTGAACAGCGAACACTACGATAATGTAAATCGGCCCTTAAGAGTAGTACCTAAGTTATGAATTTTTTTTTATTAGAGTTCGCAGCTTGAATACCTTAGTGTCAAGTTTACACGTAAGTAAATAAGTAGTTAACTAAATTTTAACTTAATTTTAAGTGACTTAACTTGCCACTCGCTACAAAATTTTGTGTTTTCATGGAGCTGATATCTTAAAGTTAAGTTAAAATTTACTTAACTATTTATTAACTACGTGTTAACCAGACATAAGAGTACATAAGCACTAGTAGTATTTTCTTCTCTATTCAACAGTTGAAATTAAACAAAATGATAATAACTTATGTTCCATTAAAAGCCACAATTGAAGATATAAGTGGGTTCTTCCATTTATGTCTTCAATTGTGGCTTTTCGCGAATAATTAACATTTTACAAGCGTCGAGTAGTTACTAATTTCTTCCTACAAAATTTTGATAAATCTTGTAATATATCGATTTTATTATCTAGCCTGTATAGACATTATATAGATATCAAATTTACATTATTTTAATTTTAAATCGTTTTTCTGGTCCTAAAGCGTCCATTTACGCAAAATTCCGACAGATTTTAAAATTAGTTACCCGCTTCGACTTATGTCTTCAATTGTAGACATTGTGACAGTACATCAAGTTAAACAGGAGTCAGATGATTGCACTGTGATATTATATTCTATATACTGTAGCATTTTATTCTATATACTGTAACATTCTATATATCTGACATTCATATATATGTATATGTGACATATACATATATATGTGACATCATTCTATATACTGTGACATTCTATACTCACAAACATTGTAGAGCAAGATTATAGCAATATATCTTGATCGCGCCAGTAGTTATTCTATCCGCTACTGACTGCATCGCAATTATCCAATCGGGCTTACGAGTGTCGTTAATGCTACATCTTTTGTTTCTGGCTAAACTCGTCAAGGCATCTTGTATGTTAAATCTATAACTTGGTCAAGGAAAATAAGTCACATACAAAATGTTAAAAGCTAAATGATTCAACTTAAGGGTACGTTTGACGTGTCCCTTGTATTGAGTTCACTGTGAAAGTAGTTGCGCTAAAATACCATTTTTTGTATTTTGATTAGGAAGCGGTTTAGCGTCATGTACTTGCCTACACAAATTATAATGAGACTGTTTCAGCGCTCCTACTTTCACTATCAACATTAATCTAACAGGGACTCATACACATTCTACAGTTATAGTAAGGGATCATCTATAAAGTACGTTACATTTAAAGGGTGGAGGGGGTACAAATGTTTTAGATGTAAAATTGCAAATTTGTGACATCACAATGGGAAGTGGGAGGGTCTCAGAAATGGGGAAGGGGTCTAAAAGTCATGAAATTTGTGTGACGTACTTTATGGATAGTTCCTACTCTCTAACACTAAATTGTTACGACTTACGATCCGTATATGCATCTAAATAAATCAAATTAGAAATTAAACCGAAAATTATGGTTAAAAAGCCGCCCTCGCTGGATGTTTTTGTTATAAAATAAACTAGCTTCGCTAATTGCCTCGCTGGATGTTTTTGTTATAAAATAAACTAGCTCCACATTGGAACTCGCCTAGTTTCGATAAAACTTTCGTATCGTGGTAACGCTGTATTTGAACCGCGTGGCTGAAAACTGTTTCACGTAGTCTAAGTGAAATATCCATTTCCAAACAGAGCACTGCGAGTTGCTCGTTCTAATGAAAGATGATTTCAAAAACGTTTTACAAGCCTCCGTACAGAAGCAATGGGATGAAGTACAAACGGCTATGTCCGCTTTTACTTATTTCGACTCATTGGATGAGGTAAGAATTTAAAAAGTTTTTATGAAATTTATTATTATACGTAATGATTTTAAACTTTTTTTTTCTAAAGTTGACTGGACGTAACTTAGTTTGTTCAGCATTAATTTAAAAAATCCTAATTTACAAAGCTTACGCTTAAAATACGTTCAAATAGGTCTCTTAACTTTATTAAAATGCCTGAGTGTCTTGAAATAGTCGTCTTAAAATTTAATATGCGTTAAGCGCTGGAATCTTTTCCTTCCATAATCTATCAAGAAACTGCACTTGAATAAATTTAAAAATAAAAAGTGATATAAAACACTAGGAATAAGCACAAACAAGATTTACCGGTTATCAGACTTAGTAAAGTAAGTAAATCTTTCAAAGGTCAATGTATACGCCTTTACAAGAAAATCCCAGAAAATGTTCAAAATATTTCTATCAATAAATTTAAAAAAGTAGTCAAAGAACATTTGTGTGTCAAAGCCTACTTACTATAAAGTAAATGATTTTATTGACGACGGCACATCCTGGGAGTAGAACAGTTTGCAAGGCTACTTCAAGTAAATTATTATATTATATTTTTGACTTGTAGTGATGTAACAATTTTTTGAAGTAGCAATGTATTGGATAACTTAGATTTATTGTATTTTTTTATTATAGAGATGATTTTTTCCACTTTTTTGGAAATAAGTGTGGCCCCGTGCGAGTTTCTTACGCCGGTTCTTCTCGTACGGCTAGTTTCCGAACCGGTGGTAGGTCAACATGTAGACATTCTGAAAACATGTGTTTCAAATTCTCTCAGAAATAAATGATTTTTATTTATTTAAAAAAGCGTTCGATAATGAGTACAACATCCAGCTTAAATCATGTCAGGTCCATAGATTTAAGATGCATTAAGAAAATGGGATAGGGGTTAGCCCCTAGCCAATTTTCTTAATCTCTTACGAACTAAGGTTCCAACCATGTTTGTAAGGTCGCACGGCGTGAAGGTTGTATAGTCGCTAAAATAAAAACGTACGAGCCGAACGAGACGATACTTGGCGACGGAGTGGGCGTCCCTAACTTCGTATACTTTGTCCTGTCCGGTCGATGTCAGATGATTGAATCACTCCAAATGTTCGTCGAAAGACATCTGAGCAAAACATTCTACACACTTCATGATCCGTATGTAAGTTGCGTTTTTTGGTTTAATAGAATTTATATTTTCAAAAAGTAAAAGCAAAAAATTGTAAAAACAGTAAAAATACCATACATTTTTTAAGTTTTATTTTATAACCCCCTGCGGCTATCATGTACCTGGCAAAAGCAATAATTGCGCAATTATTGCTCCAAAATCAAATCGTATTATGTAACAACAAAAGCAATCTAGCCCCAATGGTACCTTTTTCTCTTCTGTGCTTTTATCATGGATTTTGACACAAATTATATCAAAATTTGAACTTTAGTAGTTGAACGCGAGTTTATCACTATCACTATTGCAGATTGTTTGTTGATCGCAATTTTCACATAATAGCCCCGCCGTTTTATTGAAGCTTACGTGAACGTAGGTGAAACGTACGTGAACTAGAGTGTAAAATCATATTTTTTCTTTATAATCTTTATAGCTTTGGCAACTTAGATAGTATTTACATTTATTTAAGTTAGATAGCACTAAGCAAGTAATACGATTAAAGAAAACCTTGCTTACCAGGTACCTGTTGATGAAAGTGATCAGGATTTTGACACGAGGTACTTTGGCAGTAAAAAGAACAGTGATACCAAAGCACAAGGCAGCTCTGAAATGGATACAACTATAACAAAAGAGATTAAGGAGCCCGAAAAAAGTATCTTAAAACCTGAAAGCGCATATCCCAAGAGAGTGAGCGTTTTTACGAAAGATGACACGCTAAATAATGAAAAAGTGGAAAAAGACGAGGATTCTGGTACGGATATTTTAAAGCCGAGAATGTCAAGAGAGCGCACACAATCGGTTCGGTATGTATTTGAAATTAGCGAAGAATACGTATATTATGGTAAACTAAAAAAAACCCTCATTTGTTTTAGGATAAGCACGGCTCCGGTCACCCTTGGTATACCCCAGAAAACAATCCACACTTATTTTATGCAGGTAAAACATTTTAATAACATGCTTTATGTTGTATGTATCTTGAAAGTATTGTGTAAAGATAGTACAATATTTATGTATAATACGCAAGTGGAAAACTTTGTACCCCATTTTACGAAGACGCGTAGTTAAAGCATGCAATTTCTCCCAGTTACAGTTCCGTTACGATATTTAAAACATGCACGTTACGATATTTTGAGACTACACGATAATTCTAGACGTAATACTCTCTTGTTTATTATGTACGTCTATTTTTTTTTAATAAAATTTAATGGCCTGGCAACGAGATCTGTATGTCAAATTCAAGTTTGATTCACAAACTTTTCAAATTGAGAATAGATTATAGTTTATTTATAGTTCCTCTACACGATGGATTTATAATTTAAATATTTATGGCCGAATTTCGGCCCCAGAGCATCCTGTAATATAATTTATTAAGAATTTTATGCTTTAGGTCTGTATATTTAATACCCGCTCTACATTTGGTTTTGGCGAGAATATGCGCGACCGCCGCATTGTGGCCTTAACTCCAGTCACGTGTATGCTTCTCCCGAAAATTTGGCTTCTGCAAAGAAACACCGCTAACATCTGGTCGAGAATACAACATTACCTTGAAAAGAAGGTAGCTAAATATAGTTGTTATTTAATAAACAGCATAGTAATAATGCGCGTAGGTTTAAGGAAACCTTATGACTCCTGCTTTGCGAAGTGACAGCTTGCGCCCTTGAAATAAAGCGTGCGCAAAAAACGCACAATATAAAATTGATAACAATGATCAAAATAACAAAGTAGGAGGTGACCAGATTTTGAGACAGACTGTCATTTAACTGCCTTCAAATAAAAAAAAATTAGAGGTATATAATATTTTTCTTTTTATTTTTTTTTTGTTTCGTTGACTACTTTTATTTCATCTCTTATGGTCATCTCAAATTTTGTTTCTGATTTTGCAAAAACTTGAAACGGAACTTGAAAAGTAGTTGACACTCTCGTAGATTCTTACCTATAAGTGATATCCTTTGATCTTAGAATATATTAGCAACATATTCATAGTTGTGTTAACATTTGGATCGTTATCGTTAATAATTGGATCATTAACTTTTAATAGATTCCTACGAAGAAGCAACTATTCAAGGAGTTCGTTTCGACCCGCAAGTGGGAGGGTTATAAGGAGCAGATTGTGGAAGACGTGGTCGCCAGAGCCAACGCTGTAAATTGGACTACAGTGCATGATGTACCCTACTCCATCCGTTTGGAGGAAATGCTGGATATTTAGCTTCCTATCATCAGATGAAGATGCAAGTTTTGGATAAACATTATTTCAAGTCTTGGCTAAAGGTCGTTTTGTTTTCCATTTTGATTTCAAGGAGTTCAAAATAATATAATTAATTGCAATTGCTACATGTGCAAAATTTTTATCTTTGGAGCCTAATTACCTATCTGTGTTTTGTTTTAATACTGTTTTTATTGTAATGTTGTTATGCTGAGTTTGTGTTTGTCAGTTTTTTTTTTGTTACATTTTATATATTGTTATGTCTGAAAGAGTGTTTTGAATAAATATTACTATAATGTGTTTTAATTTCCTTTTTATTTTTTATTTTAGGAAAACCGGAGGAGCAACCATATACATCAAAAAGTTTTATTAGGGTATCGATTTAAATATTCTTCGTTGATAACTTTACCTCGAGAAATATCGATTTAGGGAAATTTTGTCTGTGTTAATATATCAAATGATATCGGCGAAAAACTTATAGACGACCTTAATTAAAAAAAAAAAAACATTATTGACATGTCAATATTAACTCCTGCGTAACTGATTGATTTCTACTTTAAGATGGACTTAAATCTCGTTTTTTCCATATTAGTGGTAGAAAGTTGCTAATGTCCTTATTAGTTTCGCCTAAATAATCTATCGATGTGACTGTTCTCATCCTATGCAGGAAAATCCATTTTAGGTATGTTTTAAACCGTAACACTTTTTGAAGCGATGTGTTGATGAGAAACTGTTGGTAGTTTCACCGCCATCCGTAAGTGATTCATTTTCTTTGATGGTACTTGCTCAAGGCCTAAAGTATGCGCGTAATAATAAATTATTATATACCACTTACTATTAAATACTTGATCGGCTATGCACATTTTAAATAAATAAAATAAAAAAATCTTTATTCGAACCAAAAGTTAATCAATTTACAGAAGAGAAATAGACAAATAAAGTCCGAAACGGCGGACGCACATTGTTGTGACAAATAGAGCAATAAATTCAGTTTCACAAGTAACGATACGGTAATTTGGCAGATATACTCCCTGGTATACTCCTGATCAGAGACATTAATATTTATATATAATATTTCAACTGTCTAATAAATATATGGAGCTTTATCAATAAATAGTGAAACGGTTTATAAGATATTTTAGAGATTCTGGCGGAGTGGGTTAGCTAACTTATTAAGTATTTGCACGACGTTATGGTGAAGCTACTGCGACACGGCCGATTAGTTCACATATAGCTCGTCTGAACGCATACTTTCTAGTTTCTCCAGCTCTTTTGAAATTTTAGTGTAGTTCTTGAATTTTTAAAGATTTTCATCGAAGAGGCTAAAAAAGGTAAGTTTGATGAAATAGGACCAATTACTGTCGCACTCAAAGACTACTGTTAATTTTATTTTATCTGTAATATTAGATAAACAAAAAGTTACTAATGTCTTATTATACGTCTTGATTTTAATGAGACTCTGAGTGCTTGTATGCAGTTAGCATCATAAAACAATAGTAACTCAACACAGTTAAGACGTTAAATATATTTTGCCTCTATTGCTAATTAAGTGTAATGTTATTAATATGTCTCCAATACTTTCTTATTATTATAATACTGTTATGTACCACTCTAATGTCCGAGGTTGAGGACCCAGTGATTTGTACCACAGGATTCTTGCCTAACACAAACACCAGTTTCTCACAGAACATCGCAAGTATAAGATAAAAATTTACCGGTAGCCCTTAACATTGTTTGTGAGGAAAAATAAAAAATAATAATTATTATTATTTTCTTACCGAGTTTATAAATTAAGAAAGAATCTTTAAATATTATGTTATTAAAGGAAGAGGAACTCATGATGTCATTTTGTCGGTCTCGTAACCACGGCGACCGGTTTTGGCGGGAAGCGCCCACGCGACATCGCCAGCCAGAAGAATATGGCGCAAAACTGTCAAGCATTCGACCGCAGTGCACCGCGACGAACGTGACTCGCTAACGACGACAGCTCAGCTGATCGAACATTTATTTCATTTTTTATTTAATTATTAGATATTAGTGTAAATAACTATCACGAAGTGTGAAAACTTTCTGCTCATCATCATCATTCTACTCTACTAACAAGGTAAGATTTTTTTTACTACTGTTTTTAAATCATAACATTAAGTAGTTTTAGATTATAGCAACCAACCACTCTATACGTATAAATTCTCATTAACAGCAATCAAAATGGTTTATTGTAATGTTAAAATCGATATTAAATATAACATTTTAATGATATACAGAAAGATACTCTGCTTTTACCGAAGAAAATGATCAACAGTAGCAACTCTTGACATTTTAAATATTCCGCGACTTACATTTATAATTCATGCCCATTTTATTATTAGCAAAACAATGTAATATTAAACTTATAATACTAAGCTGATAGAAATCTACAGCTGAAATCACATAGGAAGAAAGAAAAAACTAAGAATGTAGAGAATAGTCAGTCTGGTTTACACGCATTAAGTAGACTAGTAGGTAACTAAATTTTAACTTAATTTTAAGTTAATTATTGCATGTAAACACAAAAGTTGCAGGTTGAATGACTTAAAATTAAGTTAAAATTTAGTTAACCTATTATTCTACTTAATACGTGTAAACCAGACATAATATGAGTGACCACGATAATTGTTTATTTACATACAAAATAAAGATGGTTCCACCAGGCTGAAGACATGAACATATTAATAAGTAGTGATGTCAGAAACCACAACTGGAAACTACGAATTACATGTCCAATATTATTGTTTTGAATAATTTAGTTTCAAGGCCTAGCCTAGCTCTATATAGCGCGGAGTGATTCACCTTTTTCAGAAATTTCATCTCACTGCAGTATCGCTTCTGACAATAAATGTTTTTTTTTGGCCCTACATGACTGAAAATAACGCGATTACAATTCCAAAATATTTTATGATGCCAAAAATACGAATCACGTTGAACGTACAATTTGAATCAAATATGCAATTATTAATACTAAAAAAGTAGCATTATTATACTAATTGCGCGTTTAAAATAGTTCTCATATATTTTTTATATAGAGCATATTGTAACGTGATAACAAAACATACAATATATTTTTACAATGTTTAAAAGAATAATGTTTATTTTGTTTCATTACTTCCTGATAAGTATCGGTAGGCTACCTATAACTTATCTGTCAGATTATCCTTTCTTTATCTTTCATATAAGTTGTGGATAGCATAAACTGCACTAAGACACAGTTAAGCATTTGTGTGTTATACAAAAAAAAACAGATTTTGAGTTCTGAATGCAGTTAAAATATTCAAGTTCTAAAAAGTACCTATATGGCACGAAGGTTTTATTTACATTTTCTAAAAACAAAGTTTATATCTAAATATGGACAAAAGATATTGCGAATCTAATAATATTGTATAGGACTAAAACCGCGCTGCTTCTGAACAGCAAGAAGTCAAATTCACAGCACTATTTCAATTTCGTGGTTAAATGGAGCTGACCTACATAGCCGGTGAATGATAAAAAAAGACAGGATTTCGTAGGAACCGGAAATAAAACGATCATCTTTCTAATTACTAGAGCAGCTTGTACAAGAGCCTTGCTCTTATTATTTTAGGAACTTTTAAAATTGTGCTGTTTCAATATAAACCTGCCTGTTTATAAATAACAGGATAAACTAAAATTTGATATTACCGCATTATCAATATTTAGCATAGTCAATCTCGGTCTTATATTATAGTTCTCCTTGGGGCATGCTAGTATTCGATTTCCTCAGGTTTACCTACTATAGAAATTAGCAGTACTCTAAATGCAGTACGCATTAGTACGTATTGCGGCCTGTGATATAATTACAGGCTTAAGTGGTTTAAGTCACGTCAACTATTAGCATTTTTGTTGCACGGGCGGCATGATTAATACACAAATTATTAAAATGCATATCGTTAAGTCTGACTCTTGACGTAATAATGATATCACTATTAATTTTAACACTTTGGGCTATTTTCATATTTGTTTTTACGTTATGGACTCGAATCAAGTTATATTTAAAGTGTCTTTACCAGTCACTTGATTGAAAATACCTACCCCTAAATGCTTGCTATTATTATTAACATGATATTTAGGGATCAAGCGAGTTTTCTGTGAGGCCGTGGTGTCATTCCTATCGAGCCGGCCCATTAGTTTCAAAGCATGTCTCCCCCACGGCAATGAGCACCCGTATTATGTACTTGAGATCGGAAAATGTCTCAGTGGTACACGCTCTCCCGGGTTCCAAACTTCGCCCTCTCGAGTGCGAACCAAAGTCTTACCCACTAGGCCACGGACGCTCTAAAGGGCTACGCTTGCTAGGATAAACTTTATATGATTATTTTTTTTACATATTCAATATATTTACATATGCAGGCCCAACTTCCTCTAAACCTCATTCCCTATTCCCTCATCAAAAAGGCCGCCAACACACTTTCGATGGCTATGGACACTTCCGCTGTTAGAAGTGTCCATAGGCAACGGCAGTTGCTTTCCATTAGTTGACCTGTCTCCTCACTCGTCAACTAATTCTTTTAATATATATTATATAATATATATTGGGAAAGGCTTCGCTGAAGTAAAATTAAAGGGACGGCTTCTTACTGTTCTGTATAGTATCAGAGGTCCTCATTTGGGATTTTTGTAAAAATATAATGTATTCGTCTGAGGAAGTAATAATAAACAACTCTTCTCGCGAGGACCTTATAGAGTGAAGGTGAATTTATACGCCGCCAGTAAGTGGGTTCGTGCCATAAAAACTACTAAATATAGTAACTTGTACCGATATTGAGTCAGGCTTTTTGCTGTAGGAAGGAGATTTACATCTTATTAAGTACACCGGAATGATTAATTATTGATTCATAATGATTTTTTAATGACTTTTGTCTGTAGTTTACCTAGAACATTGTGTCGAGAGAATATAAAAAGGTGGTTAAATAACTTTACGAACACCGATAGTAGGGGTGCCCAAAAGGGTAATTTGGGATTTACTCGAAAGTATCAGATTAAACTAGTGTAGGCTTTTTAGATGTTTCTGGTCATTCAGTCAACAAATTTCTTAGTTAGTACTTAAAAAGATAATTTTAAGTACATATAATAAGTGCATTTTTTTCAAAGTAATTTCCTTTTAACCTACCTGTCCTTAAAATAGCTGTAGCGTCTTATCCCACCACTAAAATAAAAAATGCCCTTAGGATTTTTTCAACGTTTTACCTAATCAACAAAAGGTACTAGGTCTCCACGACGCTCGAGCTACTACAAAAATAGCACTCTCACCTCCCTGGCATGTCTCTCAAAATCATTTTAATATGAAGACAATAGGCAGTTAGAGAAAATTTGAAGAAATTCAACCACTAAAAGAATTCATCAAAGCGTTTCAAGAATACTGTTTTATCGTGAAACAGTATGAAACTTTCACGAGCGAAAGCCGGGACGTTGACGAAACGCCGACGCACGTGAAATGCTAACTAGACATTCCAGCGGAAAAGCTGGATTAGATTAGTAGATTCTTAGATCTACAGAAAAAAGCTAATATCCTTAGGTACTAATATTACAAATGCAAAAGTGTGTTTATTTGTTTGTCCTTCATTCACGCCATAACGCAGCATCAATCTACTTGAATTTTGGCATGGACATAGTGGAGAGGATAAAGAGTAACATGGGCTACTTTTGGTCTTAGAAGAACCAAAAACGTCATGGTTCTAACGGAGCTTACAAGAATATTCGTATTTTTAGACGATTTTCAAATTCAACGCGTGCGAAACCGTGGGCAAAAGCTAGGATTGGCTTAAAAATTAGGTAAATAAACATCTTACCATATAAAAGCTATTAGATAACGATTTCATTGCAAATAGCTGTTCGTTGTTGCGAATAACAGGTCTGTATTCATAGTGCAGTCATATTTGCGGTAATATCTAAACAGATCGACCTTCACACAGACCACTCGCTGTATCTACTGCACATTATATAGGGTGTTACTCAACAAACTATAGTATGAATTCGCTCCAGATTGGCGGTTTAGGTCATTAACCGTCTATAAAGAAAAATGTCTTTTTCATACAGAATTTGCGATTGTAAACATAGTATTGCGTTGATCGCGGTTTGTATAAAAAATTTGACAGAGTGCTAATGAACTATACCGTCAATTTTGAACGAAAAGACAATAGTAACACTTAGGCTACTAAGTATACCAACAAACACGCACGGAAAATGGCATATCGAGGGCTCGCTTCGTTCGCCCAATAAATCACAAAAAAATCAGCTCCTTCAGCTTATTTCAGAGCAAACTCGACTGCATAAAGAATACATGCCGAATCTAAAGTTTTATTATTTAATTTTTTTACACCCTTTATAAATTTCTAAACAAAAAGACATTGTGAAGTTATTTTTGATATATACAAAATGACTTATTAATAACAACGACAATATGATATAAAAAAGAGTAAAAAAATAATAATTTATGACACTAATTCATTATGAAAATGTTATCTATTTAATTAATGATAGTTTTGCAATGAAATACTTAAGAATATATTAACTTTATTACTACTTTTACGGCACGTGAACATAAATTACCTACAAATCGTACTAATTATGAGACAATATTTATTGGCAATAAATAAATAATTGGTAGCAAAAAGTTATAAATGTAAAAGTTAGTAGTGAACTGTAGCGGGGGTAGAGAAGGTTTCGCGAACATTCTCGAATAAACCAAATGGCCCAAATACGACTTTATTCATTTTTCACGATAACAGTGACTTGTACGGACTGGTACTAAATTATCTTTTCTTTTAGCGAAGAATGACAAGGTGTTCTTTTGTCCTATAGATAAGGCCACACTTTTGCTTTCATTTGTAACTCATCTAAAATAGAGGATTGTGATTTGTGAGTTGTGACTATGTTGGATAGGTCTTAAAAAAATATTTTCTAATGTTTATTTGTTATTTTTTCACGTGCGAAGCAATCAGTCGACTTGATTTTTGGCATGGAGTTTGTCAAAAATATAGAAAGACACATCATCATATTATGCTATTCTATTGTTCAAAATTTCATTGACACTACAGATATTTTCATTATTTACTGTACATCCGCAGTTATTTTTTGTAGATTGTAATTTATAGTATCCGCTTAGCTCAGTACTTCCACGGCATCTGTTACTCTCCCCGACCGAATATAACTTACTAGTCGTGTCATTAAAATCAATCTTCCGGAAATCATAACAATTACCACTTTATTGTACTCTCTATAATTACACGGTATTTGTTGACAACGACAATATACCTAATATTGACAAAAATTATTATTATATTAAACATAAAGCTAATACCTGGAATTAAATAAAGTGATATTTTTAACGCCAATGTTTAATGGGGGACTAAATGGCATAAATTAAAAAACTCGACCAAATCCGCAATTAAATTAAATAAAAAAAAATATTTGTCTCTGAATGTGGCACGTTGAGTTAGCTCATGAAATACAAGAACCATGTTTGCTACATAAATAAACAAAATTTAAATAAAACTACACATTTCCTAGTATTTATTAGTTTGGTCGAGTTTTGCAAGTTGCGCTACTACGTAAATATTGTGTAATTAAAATACCATTACAAGAATTTTAATTATTTCGAAGAATCTAGGCTGTATTCCTATAAACTAGGTGTTGTGGCGCCAACTTTCTAAAGTTCTTATAAGGATAGACTTTAACCAGCTTCTAGTTTATAGAATTCATTACCATCATCAGTGTAAAAGTTACTCTTCTTCTTTTCAACTAATTCTATACCAAAAATCAAGTCGATTACAAACTATTTTTTGGTTGAATAAACTTTCCCATATTAATATATAATTTCCATATATATTAATATGGGAAACACACCACCACACGTCAACCATAAACAATAGAATATTTCTTTTTTAACAAATATATTTTACAATTAAATATCTTTGTAAAAAAGATTATATAGATAAAGAAGTTGTAAAATATCTTTGCTTTTTTATATATTTATATTAATAATCGTGTCATGTCAAAATATTGTAGTGTGCGTATCGTTTTATTTATTAAAAATATGTAAGATAAAAGCATATTTTATAATAATATTGATATTCCACGCTCCTCATCCATATCAACTATAACTGGGAGAAATTTCATGCTTTTACCCGTTTGCCAGTCATCCCAAACGACTGGAGTGATTTCGATGTGATTTTTTATAGGTATTCAAGGCGACTGGGAGACTGGGTGCGCTAATTATAAAGTTAGCATGGATTGATTACCAATACTAAACTAAAAGGGGGTTAAACTTGTTTGTAGGCTCTTAATGCAAACGAGTGTTGACCTCTATAGGCTCTATTGTCAGTTGTCACGGATTAGTTTATCCTTTATTGGCATATAATGGAGTCATAACCGCTAATAGGCATTCCGCTACCACAAACGAAACAATAGTTCATGTAGGTACGCAATAAATTACAGGCTGTCACATGTTGTAGGCGATGTTGGTGAAGGCGAGCCATTGCGGATCGCCCACCGTCATTTTCTGTGACTTTAATAATATGTAGATTGGAAGTATCATAATATATAAGAGTGAGCTATCAGTATCCCACCAAAAACATTTTCAATTAAAAATGTTGCCAGGATGAGACAATAATATAGTATATAACATTATCACGTCGTATTATAACGAAACAATAAGATTACAAATGCTTCGTATACTTGGTACATTTAAACATTGGAGATATGAATGGATGTAGCGGGCTACAAACATTTTACAACATTATAAAAATGAATAATTATTTACCTTATAATTTTAAAAAATCTTGTATCTTCTCTCTTCTTATCCTGTCACTTCGTCATCTTGCCGATGTATTGAAAAGAAAAACGAAATGAGAATCCCCATTTATTTACTTCATATCATTTTCTAGCCCTCAATCCTTTACTTTCGTAAAAAACGGGAATTTTCAAAATGTTAGTTCTTAGTGTTCTTCCACTCATGTCTATAATAATTACGGAAACTTCGTCGTTCCAACAATGAATTTTTTATCAGTGCGCAACATCATTAAAATCAATTTTTTTGACCTTGAAAGTTTAATGACCTGCAAATGATTTGCATACAATCATTCACAGATTGAACTGCAATAGAAGGCTTACGTTATTCTAGTAGTAACCAGCGCTGGGTTGGATCACTTGGAACACTGAAATAATATAAACTGGCTAATAAAACATCCATAGAACCTTTCTGTTCAAATTTGTACTATGTATTGATCATAGACGATTAACATGACACTACGATCTATTCTTATTTGTCAAAATTTATCACATCGATAAATAACATAGATTATTATTATCAGTTATTATTATAAAGATCCCCTTTTCCAAATAAAATAAAGAAAATTTATTTACGAGTATAGCATCTAATATAATATTAACCCTTAGAATCATAAAATTGTTCATGAACTGAAGAAAGGTAACTCGAAAACCATGAATACTCCAACAAAACATATGAGTAATTCTGTGGTAAGTATTGAATTAAGTATAATCGCAACTAATGGATATCACAGTAATAATTTAATGTATGAATGAATGAATAAAAAAAATTTTGTTGGCATTAGAATCGCGCATCCCAGTCATTGAGTCATTTCATAGAGGTTAGTCTCCCTTTCAAATTACACCTCATATTTTATGTTTAGGAGATAGCTTTTATTTTATATGTGTTTAAATTTAAATACTTTCGGAGCTATATCATAATGTTCTCTGTGTTATTGGAGTGTTTACTATGCATTCTACGTTGTAGTCTATGGGGGAAAGAAAATATATTTTTTTTAAAATTATAAAATTGAAATTTTGTCAATAGAAATAAACTAAAATTTGAAAATTACTCAAGACTACTCCTTTTCATATTTTAGACATATTGAATGTTTTAGCTAAGTAGTAAGAATTTTAAGTAACTAACTTAAGATTTAATAATTTAAAAAACTTAATATTTTCATTCCCTAACAACTCTAAACTTGGAATATAAATAAACACTGAAAACGCTGAAGACAGGTGACATAACCTCAACATTTTGAAATTTCAAACTCTTGTATCTCCTGAACGGAGGTTCCTAAAGCTTAGAGTGGTACGAGGGGGGGCTCTCTCCCTTTCTCCCAACCCCCCCCTCTCACCCCCTCTTCCTTCGCGGGATGTGCGACTCTAATACAATCGCAAAAAACTTTAAAAAATATCAATAAAACATCTTATAAATATGGTTACTCGAAGAATGCCTGATATTATCTAAATATTCTAATTGACAGTAGCGAATAGAGGGTTCTTGATAAAATAAATATAATATTCTAATCTCTATTACAATACTTGATATACTTCTATGCAGAGATCATATTTATTATAATGAGTTTGTAGCGTAACAGGTCTGCTTAAAATAAATAATGTAACATTAACGCGTCTAAAGTAACAGAGGTAGGTATCGCTGCAAAAGTAAGGATTTTATTTTATAATAACGAGCTATAAGAAATAATGTTTTTATTTCACAGATCACACGACGAAAGACAAACGAGAGTATAGAATCGTTGCGTAGCTGTGAAGTTTCGATGGGTGTCCGTCAGAACCCATGGAATCCCACCACGCGGCGGGGACCTATCGCTGCCGAGAGCGCCAGTCCTGGACCCGCTGTGGTCTCCTTGCCATCACTTATAGGTGAGCATTAGACTTTACACCAAAACGAAAATGTCAAATGAAATAAAGCAAAAAATGGATATCTATGACGTACGTTAATACATTATTTTCATATGATTTGCATGTAAAGATGAGATTATCAAGTGATGGATATCACAAAAATAAAACATCTGACTGTTGATAACAACATGCTAAATCATAGTAATTGAGAATAATGAGACCTGTATACCTCATAGTTGATAGTTGCAAGGCTAGTATCAATATCGATATTTACGGCCATATCTGTTAAAAGGGGCAATAATGATTGGTGTAAATTGGGTAATTGTTTGCATATCCACAAATTTTGGCAACATATTGTTCACAGTGCTGACATCATCTTGCGGAGGTCGTTTTGTCAGATTACTCGCGCCGTGCTCCGCAAACACTGGCCTTGTCCGAGCTCTATACGTCTGACATCATTTCGTTGATAGCCAATACAACAAAAACAAGTTTATTGTACACCCAAAAACTAAAACTCATTTTGCTATCTCGAAGCAAGTGCGATGGTGTTAAATGGTATCGCTGCAGATCATTTTAGTGTTATTTATGTTATATGACATTCTCTAACAGCGGGTACGACCACGATACTACTGTGGTCAAGGTGATGCCTATTGTGAGTCTTGTATAGAGATTACCTGCTGTTTCTATTGTTTTTTTAAGTACAGTGTTAATACCAGTTGTGTCATTTCTATGGAGCTTTACATCATGTGTGTATTATTAAACATATTTAATTACAGGTAAACCACCCCCAGAATCAAAGAGAGCGCGTGCCCCTGCATTTTCATTTGGAAAGAAATTAGATCTCGCTGCTAAAGAACGAGCTGGCCCCGGACCAGCTTCTTATAACACAGAAGGGATGACTTCAAAAGGTATTGTATTCATAGTTATTATATAGTATTTAAAGATATTTGCATTAAAAATGTATTTTTGTATTTTTTTTATTGTACTACTAAATATATTATCGTATATGTATGAAGGAATTGTCGAATAATATTACCAAAACCTGTTCTTAGATGCAAGATTATCTTTTGTCAACTTCAAAAGGTTTATTATACAAAATACATTGTTTACTTAATAGCTCTCAATTTGATTCTTATTCGATCTCTATAAGATACTCCCACAGCGAGGAAATTGTCGACAATATAAAAAAATTAGTTGAAGCAATTCTCCCATTTGTCAATTTAATTGGAAACAATCGTGAACGATTATGGAATTCTTGCAGCTTTTTACTCAATTTGTATCAACCGAGCACTTGACCGGTGTTATGTTATAATTGTTTTTATTAATGTTGATTGAGTCAATTACATGATTGACACCTCTAATCTGTAAGCTACAAATGAATATTGATTTGCTGATTTTTATATAATCTACTTTCAAGTGCGTAATTAAATCGTTTTTTGTTACCTCTAAAATATTAAAATTAGAAGTAAACAAATGGGTCAATTAGTTAATTAATTTCATTGATACTAATTAGTACGGACCTGTAATCTTGGATAAGTTTAAATGTTACTGTTCAATTTTTTAATACGTGTGTTTTTTAAATTTTTTTATTGATGTCTTTAAGTTAGGTAATAGATTGAAAGCCTAGTTTTAACGGACATAAAATTAAAATCATTAAAAACTTGTTAATCAAGTAACCTTTAAATTGTTTCTATAAATGAACAAACATATAATTTTTTAAGTTCTTATCATTTTAGTTAAATTTAAAAATTACAATAAAGGTATAATATAGAATTTATAATTATAATGTGACTAACAAGACCTTAAATTAGCGTCTGAATCGTAAATTACATAAAAGTCTCCTAGACACTGCAAGTCAATGTAGCCATGCTTACTGAATTGTTATTCGTAGCTTACTTCTGTGAAGTGCATTTTATGAATTAATTGCGGTTATGACAAGAACATTAACTATTTTGAAAATAAAAGGAAAACACAACTTAAGTATTCAGAACTGATACCTGTTTAGGTACGTGTTTAAATAGGCGAGGATATTTGTTATAACACTATTTTTCTTTTTCTAAGGAAGATACCATACATTGAAATAAGGTACCTGTTTTATTGTAAAAGCTATAAACGACATAAGAAATACGCATTCATGATCTAAATGGCCATTCAAGTATTCATCATTTTGGTATTATTCATGGGGTCACAACAATCGTATATAATTGCCACTGACATGTGACCTAGAATATTGGCCTTTTCATTAAAACCTTTTTCCGCGAACAAAATGCACAATCGGCATTGAATATTCTTGAGAATATCTGCATCGATTTTTCTCCAAATAAGTCCGTGTACACATGAAGGTAATCAACAATGAGTCAGTCCTGTGTAGGTGCCGCAAGACCCTGAATGGTAAGCTCGCGTCGATGTTTAATAATAATGGTTCAGTCTCACATCACATCTCTCTCGGATCACTTGTTATTTTGAACTTTGATATTGGGTGCACAAACAAAGGTAGGTCGAGTTATAGGTTAAAGTGATTAAATATTTAAAGATAAATATTACCAACGGGTAAACTTCGTCTTGCATTAACAGTAAGTACTGTTGGTAGGTGTTGAAATTTTTGCTTGTCTGATATCGACCTGAAAATAGGTAGAGCAGTGGGTCCGGCTTCCTCTTTACACGGACGTTGGCCACCGCCGAAGGTGGCTCCGACGCCAGCACCCTGCGACTACGAGCCCAGCAAGGCTGTGCGAGTGGTCCTCGACCATGCCCCCGCGTTTTCTATAGGGCTCCGTGTGAGCTTACCCGAACCTGGGAATAAAACGCCAGGTGATTTGTATTGGTTGTACACTTATGGAACCTCTATTTTTTTGTTTCGTAGTGGCTAGACTCTCTAGTTGTAGGATGGAGGTGTTAGAGTTGGTTGTTTTTGCACTAACTATTTTTTGAATGTTTTGATAGATACTTGTAGTGGTGGCAAGTCGTACAGTTTTTATTTTTTTGTAGCAGCACCTAGTCAGTGGCGTAGCGTGGGTATCGGCCGCCAGGGGCGGAGGACAATTTTGCCGCCTTCTAGGACAATTTACGGCCCCCTAGGATCGTAGTCGAATATAAATCGCAGTGTGGACACGATACAATTTTAAAGAGAATTTTTCATAAAGAACCGTCATCGTTATTTTGCAGTCACGCACGGAGAAACGGAATTCCTAGATTTCGGTACAGGATAAGTAATTAAATATTCCGTGTTTTTTAATGGTTGAATTCATAGTTGAGTTAGGAATATGAAATGGTTAAATATGTACAATATTTTATTATTTTCTATGAAATTTTGCCGCCCCCTAAAAAGTTCCGCCCGGGACGGGCCGTTCCCCCGGCCCTCTCCACACGCTACGCCACTGCACCAATTGTGCATTTTTTTGCATCTTTGATTTATTTCATGGATAGTACAGAACTGTCTCACTCATTTACTTTGTAAATAAAATAGTCTTATTTTCATTTTATTTCTTAATATTTGTATAATTTATGCGGCACAACAAGTTGGGGGAGGGTTACCATGGTTACTGGCCGCGCTACTCTGCCAGTTGGCCGTTCACGCTGACGTCGGTAGTATTCTTACACATCCCCCGCCGTCCACGTTTTGTTAATTAATTTTTAAATGAACGAATCTTTTAACATGACCTGTAAAGTAGTTTTAAACGCGTATTATTACTATGAAAATATTTTTAATTGCGTGTTTTGGAGAAACTTTTCGTTGACGTTTTTTATGTCAGGTCCTCGTTTTGTTACGTATTAACGGACAGCGTGCGAATGAGCTGTGTAGTAGCAACTCGTTTTACTTTTTTAATGTTTGCTTTTGTTTTGTCTCGTTATTTTTTTTTTAATTAATTTTATAAATATCATTATTTCCAGCGCCGAATGTCTATTCCATGCCACCAGTGCTAGGCGACGCGAAGGAAGGAAGCAAGCGCGCCGCACCAGCTTTCAGCATAACGGGCCGTGGCAAGAGAACTGAAACTAGATCACCTATACCTGGCCCAGGCTCTTATACTGTGGAGAAAGCCACAGTCGCTCTAGCGAGAAGATCTCCAGCCTTCACCATGGCACCGAGACGAGACCAGAAGCCTCCCACCGCCGCTGTCCCTGGACCGGGTGTCTATTGTCCTGAAAAAGTAAGTCATGTGTTAATAAATTTAACTATTCATTGATTTAAACAACGAGCATAGAACCAAAAGAGCGGAAATATTTTTTGTTTTGTTCGAAAAAAAAAATCCGCCCAAAGTCACTGAGCTCTGATTGGTCGGAAGTAGCGGAGTACGTTCACACAGGGCTCTTTTTGGTGCGTATTGTTTTAGTGCGAGCGTTAGTTGGTTGGCGGTTAATTTATCAGTGGCAAAACACTGATAAGTTTCGGACACGGATGGCTCACATTACTTCTCTGTTAGTTACATGCTCAATGGATTTTAATTATAAGATAACATTACTACTTTTAATACTTATGTTATGACTAATCTATCAAATATCCTAACAAATATAGTTCTTGTATGCGTGTGTTGGTAACTGAATTCCTCCTAAACAACTGGACCGATATAGATAATTTTTTTTGGCATGTTTAAGGGGATTTGAGAATGGTTTGGATTTACAAACCAAGACCGGCATTCGTGTTCAGTCTTGCGCATACTTTCGTATCAAAATGATACTACAATACGTTGAATATACAACGGACTAGTGAAATCATAAAAGTTAAATAATTAAACTGAAGAAATGAAATCAAGTAATTTCAAAATTAAAGACATAAGTGGAAGAAGCGGTTACCATGTAAAAAAACTTCCGGATTTTTTTATAAATAGACGCTTCAAGACCGAAAAAATTATTCGAAATTAAAATAATGTGGATTTGATGTATATGTAGATAGACAAGCTAGATACTGAAATTACTAGATTTATCAAAATTTTATGGGGAAAAATTAGAATTTACTCGAAGGATTTCTTCGCTTCTTTCAATTATATCTTGACTTATGAAATAACTTAACTACTGTTAAATAGCAAATATCCTAAATCTATAAATGAAAGAAAACATTGCTGTACTAGAAACGTTAAAAATTGTGAACTGTAAATTTACTAAGACATAATCATCGTCTTTTTTCATGCTGCAGTATATAATTATGGTTTTTTACTACTAACTCAATCATTTTGCTGCCTACTAACAATTCTTAAAACAAAGGGTTCCTATAACAGGTTTGCGTCACTCTTCCATGGGCACCAGCGCACACTTTTGGTATTCGTCACTCACCGTTCGCTGGACAGTGTCAAATCTATTCTGCTCCTGAAGAAATCACCGCAGTCTAACAATCGTCTGTAACATGCTTTATTGTTTCTATACAATCACACCATTAATCCATTAGAATTCAATGATCTTTGGTGACAGTAAATTAATAATCAAATTATTAATTTTTGTAACTCGATACTAATGACTTCATATACTTTTCAGGCTGATACTATTCTACATGAAAAGTCTCCAAAATTCAGCCTTTCCAGTAAGATAAGAATTGAAAAAATCGAACAAATACCTGCACCTAATGCTTACAGCCCTGAAAGAGCTGATAGATTATTGAGAGAGAAGTCTCCAGCTTATACTTTTCGGACTAAATCTGAGGTAGTCAAAGTACATGATGCACCGGCACCAAACATTTACTCACCGGAAAAGTCCATAAACGCTTTAAAAAATGGTCCTAAATATACCTTAGCCGGTAAGGGGGTAGCCGAAAAGCAAGAAGTCACACCAGCGCCTAACTCTTACAATCCTCAAAAAGCTGATAAATTGTTACATGGTAGTTCACCGTCTTATACATTGAGATCGAAAGAAGTTGTTGAAAAAATTGAACAAACACCCGCTCCGAATTGTTATACCCCAGAGAGGGCGTTAAATGCCTTAAAGGATGGACCCAAGTTTTCAATGTCTGGTAAAGGATCACCAGCAAAAGTTGCAGAAACACCTGCACCTAATTGTTATGTTCCAGAAAAAGCTGATAAAATTCTCCACGAAAGCACTCCTGCTTACTCTTTTAGAATAAAAGAACAACAAGTTATAAGAAGCGAATCACCAGCGCCTAATATATATTCTCCTGAAAAATCTATGCACATGTTAAATGGAACACCGAAATTTACAATATCAGGGAAAACTCACACCGAAAAAATTGAGGTAACTCCAGCACCCAACGCCTATTGTCCAGACAAAGCAGATAAACTGTTACATGATTCGTCACCGGCATATACATTTAGAGTAAAAGATCAAATTCATAAGATCGATGACACTCCTGCGCCTAACGTATATGCTCCTGAAAAATCCATGCATATGTTAGATGGTGCGCCAAAATTCACAATCGCTGGTAAAGGTGCATCACCAAAAATTGAAAATGTTCCTGCTCCAAATGCCTATGATCCAGATAAGGCAGATAAATTGTTGCACGAATCTTCACCAGCTTACACATTCAGGCAAAAGAATTGTATTGATAAACCCAGTGATACACCTGCACCAAATAATTATGACCCGAAGCTTTTGGATGGAACTCCAAAGTATAGTTTATATGGAAAAGGCATTGATGCGAAACCATCTGACACACCTGGACCAAACGTATATGAACCTCATTTATTAGAAGGAACGCCAAAGTATACAATGTTAGGACGACCTATTAATGATAAAATTTCTGACGTACCAGCTCCTAATGCTTACGATCCACTTTTATTGGATAGCTCACCTAAATATTCCTTATACGGAAAGGGGCGTGATTCAAGACCATCTGACACACCTGGACCAAATGCTTATGAACCACATCTATTAGAGGGTACCCCTAAGTATACAATGTTGGGTAGGCCAGGCGATGGAAAGAATTCTGATGTACCTGCTCCTAATGCTTACGATCCACATTTGTTGGATAGTTCACCTAAGTTTTCTTTAGCTGGCAAGGGGCGTGATGGGAAACCATCTGATACACCGGGACCAAATTGTTATGATCCTCATTTGTTTGCAAATTCGCCTAGATATACTATAACTGGCAAGGGACCTGATGGAAAAATTCCTGATGTGCCTGCTCCTAATGCATACAATCCAAATATTCGTGATGGTGCACCTAAGTATAGTTTGTATGGAAAAGGATCTTCACCTAAACCATTTAATACACCCGGTCCAAATTCATATGACCCTAATATACCACATGACAGCCCGAAATATACAATTTCTGGTAAGGGAGCAGATAGTAAAATTCCACAAGTACCAGCACCAAATGCATATGACCCAAGGTTAATCGATGGGACACCTAAATTTACTATATCTGGAAAAGGGCAACCACAAAAACTAATAAATAATCCAGCTCCTAATGCTTATTGCCCAGAAAAGGCTGATAAAGCATTACATGAAAACTCACCATCATATACATTCCGTCCAAAAATTGATAATGATAAACATAATAACAACCCTGCTCCTAATTATTATAATCCAGATAAAGCTAATAAAATCTTACATACCACGCCAGCATACACAATGTCACCGAAAGGCAAAGATGTAAAATATAGCGATACCCCGGCACCCAACGTATACGATAAAGAGAAGGCTGATAAAATATTGTTGGATAATGCTCCTAGATATTCGTTTAGAATGAAAACAAATCCCTTCAAAGCAGATAATATTCCAGCGCCTAACTCTTATGACCCCGAAAAGGCGGATAAAGTATTACTAAGCAGCGCGCCCCAATACACATTTAGAATTAAACCAGAAATGTCAAAACCAACTAACACCCCTGGTAAGTGTCTAAGTTATAATTCAAAATTTAATTTATTGTTTACTTAATTTATTTAATTTATTATTCATTCTCAGTTTTTAGTGGTTTGTCCTATATTTAATAAAATATTCATAATTTACAGCACCTAACACTTATACAATACCATCCGAGAATAAAACACCTTTATACACAATTTCTGGAAAACACAAGGAACCGATCGATGAACGTATTAAAGTTCCCGGACCCGGAACGTATAACCCTGAAAAAGGCTACGGGTTCGTTTTAACGTATTCACCACAATATACGTTTGGTGTAAAAATACACACAACCAAATATGCGGAGACACCAGGTAAAATTGCACATAAGTTTTATGTTTATTATGTTAAGTAAATAACAAATAGGTTCTTTTTTTTTGTAATCTATTAATACCTTTTTTTAGCTCCAAACAGCTATAGAATACCATCTGTATTAGACACACCAGTGTATACTATTTCCGGTCGCCACAAGGTACCAGTGGATGAGCGTGTAAAGGTTCCAGCTCCTGGCACATATTCGCCAGAGAAGGTAAAAATAAAATTTTTATATTTTAGAAAATAAGAATTATATTTAACCTTATGAAACTTGTGATAAATCAGGATACATAACGAAAACCTAATGCTAAATATTTAATCTACAGGTTCAAATAAACAGAACTCCTCAAATCACGTTCGGGATTAAGCACTCACCTTTGTTGGGACAACTGAAGCCCATCGATTCAAGGGACAATGTTCAGAGGGAGGTAACTACGACCACTAGAACTATTACTACTTCCTCCAGGTCACAGCCAGTTGGAGCCGATATTGACGACCAATCATCTATTGTTACTGGCAACGGTGATGTAAGCATCGCCGAACTGTCTGATATTGATACTCGCTCTCATGTAACTCAAGTGAGATCCCAAAACGAAATGAGAAGTATAACAACTTCACCCGAGCCTCTTCAAGTTCAGGAAAAGCTCACAGAAGAGATCGTCTGGGTACCAGAGCAACAAAAGCGTCGAGGCTCATATACAATTGAGAAATTAGATGGAAACGGATTCATTGAAAGGTATCAAAATAGCGAAGTTATTCCCGTTCAAAATGGCGTTATCCATGTATCTGGAAGTGGCGAAAGAGGTGCCAACCAAACCCACGAGCATAGCAGCGAAGTTGTGCGAAAAGACGGTTACGTGCAAAATATCGATAAGCAAATGAATGTAGCTAGTGCTCATGAGAAGAGCCAAAAGTGCTCTGAGGAAGTGCGCACCGGGACAGATGTCCAGCACCTACCTGATGGGGGTATTGCCAAGACCACTACCACCACCACAATCAGAAAAGTTGGAACCGCAGCAAAAACCGCTAACGCTTCAACAACTGTAACTAGAACTAACACTGTAACGACTTCTCGCGATGTTGGAGCAAAATAAATTTAAAGACATTACATTTAAGCATATTTATTAAGTAATAAAGATTAAACCATTAAAATAAAGAGAAAAAACTGCGAAATAAGTTAGATGTCTTGATATCATGTTAATGGTTGAGTTTAAGCATCTCACTATAAAATTAAAGTTAAAACAATTTTCTTTTAAAAGCTTATTTATTTTATTAATTTATTAATTTTCTGCTTTTACATTCCAAATCATTAAGATTATAATATACCTAACGTATCTAAAACTACAGTCTCTATCATTATGTCTTAAACTTATTTGTTTGGAAATGTAAACCCATTCCTATTATTGTTACCTTCATTTAATAAAGCTGTATTTTAGTACTTCTTAGTTGTATTCTTATTGTTGTTCACTACACCAATAGCCATATAAATTATAACTTTTGATATTACATCGAGGGCCTGTTTCACCGCTTACGGATAGTCTGTTTATTTGACAGATACAACTTTATTTGACACATTTTGTATGGAGAATCTGTCAAAAAGTTGTGGATAGCCTAATAGAAACTTTAGCAGTAAGCGGTGAAATAGGCACTGAACATATTTTTTTGTATTTATTAACGAATAATAAAAATAAAAAAGATTAATATACTCTAAAATATTTACCTAGAATTTAATACTTATTTTCGAAACATTTTTATTATTTCTATTTTTCATTTACTTCAGCGGTACTGGTCTGATAATATCATATTAATATGAGAGTTTGAAAGTAACCAAATTCAAAAGGATTTATGACTATGGGGGTAACGTTTTCTCAGATTTTATTATTTGTAGGAATTTATCGTTATAATATTACTAGCTGACCCGGCGAACTTTGTTCCGCTCTAATGGCAATAAATAAGCAGATTGTGTTTTATTTTATTGGAAAATCTAACGCTGTCGAACCGGATAAAAAGTATCCTATGTCCGTCTCCTGGCTCTAAGCTACCTCCCTACCAATTTTCAGCCAAATCTGTAATGCCGTTCTTGAGTTATAAGTGGTGTAACTAACACGACTTTCTTTTATATATATAAGAATAGATTTGAAAATATAGGATCATCTATGTATTGTATGATATCACTAAAATTAAATAATAACACAATCTATGATCAATATTCAACACACAAAACAACATAGAAGCATATTTCTGAGGCATTTCCACAATACGAGTATGTTCCAAAATCACCACCACCCATATCGTCTTGATGAGTGGCAGTCTTCCACAACACGATTTTCGCGTAACTTTCTCCCTCGCACAGTAAAGCTCTGGAATGAACTATCACCAGCAGTATTTCCGGACCGCTACGACCTGCAAACCTTACAGGGAGAGCGTATTCCCTCTTAAAAGGCCGGCAACGCACATGCAACCCTGATGTTGCGGTTGTCTATGGGCGGCGGTAGTTGCTTTCCATCAGGTAACTCGTTTGCTCGTTTGCCCCTTTTATTTTTATTTAAAAATCAACTCTTGGTGACGGTGGAAAACGTTATGGCCCGTTGTATGAAAACTGATATACAATCCTCCCTCATCATAGTTAATGTGTTTTAGTAGTCGGGGAGCCCAAGAGGGGATTTTTGGATTAACTCGGGCGCGTCAGATTAATCTTGTGTAGGCTTTCTTCATGTTCCTGATTATCATTGTATAAAAATCAGATTTCTTGGCTGGTTCGGTTCTTAAAAAGTGATTTTTAAGTACCGAAATGTCATCGAAACCGTCAGATTAAGATAGAGGGTGTTGAATACGCCAAAGAACACTTTCACCTAAAGTGCTGATGATTTAAATATAAGATAAGCTTGTAATAACGTAGAAAAACAAAGCCTCATATTTTTCGTTACCAAGCTTCCCAGATATTTTACTTCACACTCGACGTAATGTTTTTAGGCCTTGCTTAGTATTATTATTTTTTAAATAATTTTCTTTTTTATAACCTTAAAATCACTGCAGCGTCCCATCCCACCGCTAAAAAAAAGTGCTCTTATTATTTTTTTCTCCGTTTGACCTAATCTGCAAAACTTATTAGGTCTCGACGACGCTCGTGTGACTACAGAAATAGCACTCTCACCTCCCCGGCTATAGGGTGTCAAAGTTTGATGACCTAACGCAGAACAGCATCTTCATCGACCTATTTAGAGTGTCAGGACCCGAAGACTTAACTTTGTACCACATTATGATCACCGTATTTTAGGGTGTCAGAGTTTAATGTGCTGACAAGTTAGGTTACTTAAGATTCCAAATATCTTTTGTTCTAGGGAACATAAGATCTTTAACATAAGAAATTCAGAACATAAGAATTTAACATTCATATACAATGTACAATCAAAGAAGTTGAAACAAATACAGATCGTGGGTACAGTAATTTAGTCGGGTTCATTCCGACCAAATAACGTAGGTCGATTCACTTGCTCTCTTTTAATTTTCCCCATAATACAATAGTTAAAACAATGATGAAGGCACTAACTATTAATTCTAGACTTATAAGTTTTTATTTGACTTGCCGTGTTCATATGTTAGTTTACGTGTCAAATGTTGAAAGCTAAAACGCTAATATGAAGGAGCCGGAAGGTGCTCATATGGGTTTGCTCGTTCTCTTCATATACATGGTAACCAGAGTCGGATGATAAACCGGGGGAGGGTCATAGCATCTCAGAGTTTACACTACATACTCCTATCGAGTTTAGGTTAATTGGAATCGTCTTGACAAGCGCTCTTCAAATACACGGTAGCCAGGGTCTATTGAAGAAACCGGAAGGTGGTCAAAGCATCTCTGAGTTAAAAAAACGTGCACATATCGAGTTTAGGCTCGTTAGAATCATATTACCAAGAAGTCTTTAAAAAAAAATGGAACCGGAAGGTGCTAAAACCAAAGTTGAAAAAACATACCCCTATCGAGTTTGGGCTCGACCAGTACAGCAATGAATTTTGCTGACTGATTTATTGCACGGTTTCGCGGTCAGGACATAGGGCTTCCACGGGAACCTATCAAGTTTCCACCCCCGTCCTTCCGTCTGCGGTTCAGCTTAATTGGTAAGTACTTAATAGTGATGGAATGAATGTTGGAATTTTTCACATGCGATTGCGAATATTAATCTAAAACATTGGCGAATGTGAATGTGAATATATTAATATTTCAAATAAAGCGAGCATAAATGTTTGACGTTTCGTGTCGGTCATGTTTAAATTGAACATAGCCGAGCCGATATTGGTTTATTAAATAAATTCAGTCCCAGAAATTGTTTACTATATTTAAAAATGGTAGTAAATAATTACATATACAGTTATAACAAGGCAGGTTAATGTTAGATTTGATCAGACCTCTGAAGTTTTTTTTTCGCAAATAAGAATTTAGAATGTATGATTTCATAAAAATATCTAACTGCTATCTGCTATAGTATTATTTGATTATTAGATGTTCCTTTTAATCAAAAATATATATTATAAATAAAATCATTCGCTAAATATTAGCATAATTTTTGCGAATGCAATTAAAAAACATGCGGATATTGCATCGCGAATGCGAATGCTAATATCCGTTACATCACTAGTACTTAACATACTATACTGTACCTGCAGGATGACACAGACATACGAGAAAGTGTACATATTTTAGGCTGTATATTTTGGCCGTGGGAGAGTTATCCCTATTCACATTCCTTTAAAAAAAGCCGGCAACGCACTTGCGACTCTTTTCACATCACAAGTGTCCATGGGCGACGGCAGTTGCTTTCCATTAAGTAACCCGTCTGCTCGCTTGCCCCCTAAATATCTTTAAAAAATCTCTTTGTAAACATAGTAGTTTCGGCGACACTGGCGGACAAACACCAAATATTCAAACAAACTTTCACATTTACGATATTATTTTGATTTAGAGAGGTGTCTATTTTATTTACCAAAGCAACCAGGGGTCCCTTACCGTTTTGAGACTTAAAGTAACGATTCGGAAGCTGCGTCCTACACTCATAATCATAAATAATTTATTGCATGAATGAAGTTACAATGAGCTTGCACTGCGATGATGTGATGGAAGTCAACCGTTAGCAGAGTTGCGGTGGGTTAGTCGTGCCCGGGACTTCGCTCAAGCGGCGTGTAGCACCAGGGGTTTTAGTGGGTAGATCCTCGGACAGTCCCACATACCCCGGCTGACGTCCCCAGTCTGCCGAGGATGCGTAAAACATTTGCCTATTTCCCCATGCAAAAAAAAAAGGTATTTATATAATTACAACGAATCTTTTATTCTACAACATTTATGGTGGGCAATATAGTCTTAATCTAGAACATTTTGTATAATAATTTATTTAATTTCTTCTCTCTCTATTTATCTTATTCTCACAAACGTTAATGTTCTAGAGTAGGACGCCATTCGGCTGAGTCTGAAGATTTGAATGTGCCGTTTAATAGTAGGGTTTTTATTTTATATTTGGGGGGCAAGCGAGCAGATGGGTTACATGATGGAAAGCCACTGCCGTAGCCCATGGACAGTCGTAAGATGTAACATAGGAAGAGTCGCAAGTGCGTTGCCGGCCTTTATGAGGGAGTAGGGATTAGGACAGTTGGACCACCGTTAAATTCACTCACAATGCCGTTTCAAGCTAGTTTTCTGTGAGGCCGTGGTATCACTGCGGTCAAGCCCTCCTGTGCCGAAGCATGGCTCTCCCACGCAATGAGCATCCGTACTATGTATATGTAAGATTAGAAAATGTCTCATTGGTACACGCCTCCACCGGGGTTCGAACTTGCACCCTCTCGAGCGTGAGGATTCCAGACTTCAGTGTAATCTTACAAAAGTTCTTGTATGTTGTCTCAGATACGTTTTAAAGTTGTTTACACCAAAACTTTGCACTAAAACGTGCAGAGGGGTTATTGTGACCTCCTATTCCCAGCCAAGTTGCAGCCAGTCAGCAGTCACGTGACACTAAATACGTGAAGTTTGACGTTCCCTAATGTCACTATCTTCGTTTAAAATCCATTCATAGACAACCAAACTAGTATTAATTCGGTTTATTCTAATAAGACATTGTAATACGAAAAAAGAACAAGGCAATTGTTGGCCGTATATTGAATTGCCTGGAACCATG
>JAOTAV010064563.1:2779-14306 GCA_026546445.1 Cyclargus thomasi | reverse complement strand
AAATAAAATAAAATAAGAAGAAGAAGATAAAATAGCTATTCGTCGTAGAAGTTCTAAACTTCTAACTCCATGTATGAATTGGTAGCATGTTCTGAGAAAGTTTTGCTCAAAGAAAGGATCCAATGTCAAAAATCAAAATTCGAATGTGATGGCGGCAAACATTTATACTTTGTAATATTTTCCCCAGTTTTGTAAAAATGTGTGAAGTCACTGTGTTATTTAATGGTTATTCAATAATTAAGGATAATAATGAAATGAAAGCTAACTGTACTTGTACTCTAGTAAAGGGAGAATCATGGAATATTATTGTAGACACAATGACACCTTGGGATTCTGAAAAAATTCTTAACGGTATATTTACATTTTGCCTTTAGGACTTAAGTTTTGTATATAATGACTTGAAAATTCTACTTTTTCTTTTATAGCTTTAAAGGCCCATAAGCTAACTACAAAAGATATTAACTATGTTATATCAACCCATGGCCACTCAGACCATACAGGAAATAATAACCTATTTCTTGAAGCTAAACATTTAGTTGGGTTTAGTCTTTCTTACAAAGATACTTACTTTATGCACCCATTTGATAAAGGTAATTTACACTTTTGATAATTTAATAGTTTTGCAAAAAATCTGTGAACAATAAGAGCTAAGGAAGAATTACTGCATCGAAAATTTATACTATGTTCCACAAGGCTTGTCAAAAAGGCCAAATGGTACAAATTTTTAATGTTTAGGAGGTTTCAGCCGTACCGGGCTAGTAACAGTCCAAAAGGAACCAAATTTAAAACAGTTTTATTAGGGGAGTTATGCATATGCATCCTCAGTTTTTATTATTTATAAGGTTATATTTTAGTGTTTTTACATACCAATAAGCTATTATAAGCTAAAGCTATTGTGGTTTTTTAAAAATAGAATATAGTTTTTTAATATAAACCTATACTTTACAGGTGAAGAATTAAAATTAAATGAGTCTATTAGAATCATTCCCACTCCCGGTCACACATTGTCTGATGTTACAGTGTTAGCGACTACGGCAGACGGAACTTATGCTATCACAGGTATAGTTCAAACTATAGCACCATAATTGATACCAAAAATAAAACTTGAAACCTCAATTTTATGAAGTCAGGTAATAATACATGAAAAATCATCTTCTAAAAATAGAAGAGGTCGTGGAATAAAATATTTAAGTAATGTTTATTGTTAAAAGTTTTGATTTTGTTAATTGCAGGTGACCTATTTGAAAAGTATGAAGATATTGAGGATCCTACAATATGGGTGGATGCTGGTAGTGAAGATCAGATGAAACAAGTTAGGAACAGATCAATGATAGCTGATTCAGCAGACTGGATTGTACCAGGCCATGGTTCAAAGTTTAAAGTGACACATGAAATCAGAGAAGCATTAAAAAAACAGATTATTAATTATGGTTAGTTATCATAGTAGATATTTTATTAAGGCTAGATAATTTATTAAGCTTTTAAAGAAAAACAAAGACATGCCAAATTATTAAATTTTTATTAAATACTATAAATACTGGTCTCATAAAATTTACACATACAATATTATGTTTCTAAGCCACTTGGAAATGGTGGAAGGAAATTGTTTTAAGCATTACATTTATTTACAATGCAATAAAGATGCTTCAAATTAGGTGGAAATGGTACATTACTATATGTGGCACTAGCAAATTAAAAGTAACAATGGTGTTCAGATTTTGCAGTTTAATTCTTAGATATTTAATACTATAAGAAATAATATAACAATCACATTTATAATAATATAATATTATGTATGTATGTAAATATAAGAAGTATACCATCTCGATTGGTATTTAGTGAATAATTTTTAAAAATCTATAGACTAGTACTATTAATAATGTATAGCTAATAATAAAGTAAAATCCCGTGACTTCTCATGCAATTTCTTTAAAGTCCATGAGCCTACGGTGTAATACATAGAACACAACATAATATTTTATATTGGACTGTAGACAGCATTATATAAATAACAACAATATGATACATAATTCTTTTCTAAGAAAAAGATCTGAAATTTTACATAAATTGGCAACACTAATTCCATGATCATTGTGACCAGTTGCAAGCCTATATTTTTAACTGTATTTAGCTATGCCATTGGTCACCATAATATTTTACTACTATATTTAAAACTTAAATACTAAAACAAACCTAGATTAGAATGCGGCCTGCCGCTATATACTATGGTGCTATTTCATAGACTTTGCTTCCCTGAACATTAAAAAATAACACTAACCGTAATTCGTTATTTTTTAATTTCTTAAATAATTTTACATTGTAAAACAACCTAAAAATATAAACAATTCTTTAAAATTTTATCTTTTTTTGTATCCATGGTTTGCAACTGAAATGGCACCATCGGTAGTGAATCGTGAAGAGTAAAAATTTGCTAATCGATTATAATATCTACACTAAGCTATATCAAGGTAAATATTACATCAAATTCACAGTAGCAAAATACATTTATTCTGACGGTGATCACATTACAAAGGTGTGGCACAAGGAGCATGGATATTGTACATTATCTAGATGTTACTCCCCGTGATACCTTCTACTGATATTCTCGTATCCACGAGGCCGGGCCAGAGTTGCTGCGTGCAATTTATCAAAAATCTTTATTAAATACTTACAAGCTACGAAACTATAAAAGTCGACCTTATATCACAGCCAAAGGGTCTTTAAAAATAACAAAACTTAGACATTGCCATAGCCATTCCGTATATTATAAGACAGCTGCAACAGAACAAAATATATACAATTAAAATAATAAATATAGTCTTAAATTTAATATATAGCTGTGAAAAAATAATAGACATTTTTAAAATTTAAGTGACCAATGATATAGTAAACGAAAATGTTCTTCAAGCATTAAATTTAATTTATGGAATGAAATGTACCTGAGGATCAATACTCGTCGGTACGGGCTGAGGCTCGTCAATACATAAATCTGAATCAGAATCTGTACGACGGAGGGTGTTGTTCTAAAGAAAACAAAAAACATTGAGCAATTATTGTCCGAAATCATCTAGCTGCAAGATAAATAATGGATGAATCAGCTGAAAAATTTTCTTTCTAGATTATTTATTACATTTTAATTTGTCTGCATAGCCCTCTTTCTCGTATGATAATCAAATTTTCTACGAATAAAACGTAATTAAGTCTTACCGATTGAGTATATTGTCTCGTAGTAGTCAGCAAGCGAGCAACGGGCCTCATAAACCCAGGTAGAGTCTCTGTGAGCGGTGGTCGGGCGTGGGTTAGCAGGGGCTTCAGTAGGCGACTGTCCAGTGCGCCCCATAAACGCGCAAGCCTAGCCTTCTCGCTTCCACCGTCTGTGCTACCGCGTGGCGTCTCCTAAAACACGATAAAACTAAAAATCTATGTTCTTTGGGACATTACTCTCAAAGACCCCGTAGCACACGGATACTTTTTGTAGCGTTTACCTCGTGACTAAGCGTCTTGCATTAGGTGACAGTCATGCTTCTTGACTGTAGTCTGTATTGACTGAAGAGTATCGCTACGGAATTGCTACAAAAAGCAATGGGCCCTTATGAAGCTTAATTCTGTACGTATATTCAGTGAACAAAGCAATATTGTTACCAGATCTAAATGTCAATCTCCAAAATTGCTTCCTTTACAGTGCAGATGAGCTGCAAAATTTATTTCTACACACAAAAGAAGATGTTACTTCTTAAATGTCTAATCAGCTTCATTTAACTGCACACACATCAATTAAAAAACTAAAAAGGTGTATTACATAATGTTACAACGTGCATAGCGTGCAATGCATCGAAATGCATGCGGGTGTGATGGTCATGCGATTATGTGCAAAATATTAAAAGGTAAAGAAATACATACTTCCTTATAGTTTAGTTGCCAAGGCATAACCACTTCGTTCTCGCCATTTCCCCATTTAACTACCATGCGGCCTTTCTAGACGTCGGAATAAAATAAAAATAATACAATATCATGCATAAAGGAAAAGGAAAAAGTCTCCAGTATTAAGGAAATCATAGAAAGCCGTTTTGTTGAAGTAATTGTTCAGAAGTGTCTTAATTAATGTAAAAATGTAAATTTTTGTAATGTTAATTTTAACTAGAGTATTGGTATTAAGTAATTTTGTTAAGGAACAACAACAGAGATCCATGCTTAGTTTTTACTTTGGAGAGGGTAGACTGTGAATGCTATTATGTTATGTTTGCATGCGGACAATAAACACCCTTACTGTTGCCCTTTCGTAACATGGTGTCTGTGATGTCTCCATGTTTTGGAGGCCGAAGCTTAGATCAGTCGGCTAAACAAAAACAACATTTCTAAAATATACCTTCCTGTAAAATTGTAACTTAACAAAACTTAGCAATACACCAATGATACAGAAGTCTTAAACTAGAACTAGTTTTTTTTGTTCTTTAATTAAAACAATACTTATACCTTTTCCAACTCTGTATCTTTGGCGCTCTCAATACAATGTGCGATTGTAATAAGCATACACATAGCATGTTAGATGTCATAGCGCGATGCTTCAAGGTCGTTTGGCAAGGACAGCAGGGCAATCCATCAAAGATTTTTGTAGCAATTTTACCCAAGGATCATAGGCGTATAAAGTACCCCCCCGGTACTTTGCTTTTGCCAAGTAATCTTAAAGAACCGCGCGATGTTGTGTTATGGCGTTTATGGACGATATGTTAGTCGTATTAAGCCCCTAGCCCCAAGCGTAATGCTGTATGTATACATACCGATCTGCCCGTATCCGTGGCCTGGTAGAGCTGCCACAAATTTCATTTATTAATTACATGCCAATAGCACTGCTTCTCGAAGCAAGAGTCCGCCAATTAGACACATATAGTCGTCATATATATATTTTCAAGTATGAAAAGTGAATTGCCAAGTACCGATAATAAATATTTACAACTGTAAAGCATTCAATTTTTTATGTACCGAGTATCAAGACAGCATAATAGTTTTAAGTTACTCATTTGTACAGACTCAAGCAGGACCTATAATTTTATCACATATGCATTAATGGACATACATAATATTTTGACAGTATGACAGAAAGAAAGATGGAAGAAAGACATGATTTTTGCAAATATCCTCCCTTTTATTACCTATATTGCTAAGCAAATTTTGTTTCCATAATATATTAATGAGATGGGTGGAATACGAGTATATGAATACATGTAACGCAGCATTGTAAGTGGAAATGTATTCTTTATATTGTGTTCACTTAAATACTGACACAGAAATATGGTTGGTAGAGTACTAACAAGTTACGATAAGGCTGGTGTTTTATATGTTGTATTAGCCATCAAAGATAAGGTCTACCCATACATTACATTAATGAGTTTAATCCTACGATAAATATTTATCTGCTCTAGAAACAAACTTCAATTTGTCAGTATTTAAAGTGAGAGATCACGTTTGTAGTCTGAACTTCTAGTACTACAAGTATAAGCAGTATCTACAAGAAAAGCGTTTCAAGACATGATTTTACCACCGCACCAGCATTCATAGTCACATTTAATGAAATTTAAAGTGTCTCGTTTGGTGCAAAAAAAAACTAAGTTCAATAACTTCTACAAAATTGCGTGTAAGAAATTTAAAAGTGTGAATAAGTATAAAGTGTAACTTGTAAGACGAATTAGTATTACGTACACTTCTAACGTCGCGATATGGTAGAGCCTCGTTTTCATCATTCTGGCCTTCGCTGAAAAAGATAAGTCAAGAAATTAACAGTTAATTATATACTTTGAAATATTCATTTTCTGTTTTTTTATCCGGTTTATTTTTAATATTCTTACTTGTAGCACATAAAACGCTTTGCAACATTGCAAGAGGTCACAACAATCACATTACCTCGAGATGGCTATAAAATATTACAAATTACGAACGCTACTAACGAAGCATTATGCGCTAATAATCCGATCGAAAAGCTGCATATTGCTGATTTTATATGTGTATATATCTAATAAGATATGTATTTAATACGATACTTTACGGTCAACAGGTTATGGGCCCAGAAAGCACTTCCTGTAACACACCATTAAAGGTTAAGTTTACCTACCCAGTGGGAATGCGTAGGTACGCCAGGGCGTGCGTTGCCGCGCCGCCCTGTAGAACTACAGTAGCTATGACGATCATCGAAGTCGTAGTCAGCATCGCCTGCCGCGCCTCCGACACTGTGTTGCGGATCGCCAACGCGAAAGACATAGCGCCGCGCAGACCTGAAATTTTAAGTCGATGATGAAGTATGACCAATGATAAACGAACGAAAATAGTTTGGGCGTTTAAAAACGCTAATCTCGGGCGCGGTAATCACATTTTATAGATTTTTTAAATTTTAACTTTGTCGCATTGTAACGAGATCTCATTTCAGGGCTATAATGAAAAAGGGATCTATGACTTGATTCTGATCATGCCATTGCCATTCATAAAGGCTCCTCACCAGAGAAAAACAGCATGTGCTGGAAATTCATCGGTATAGGTGGTTTTCGTCCAAGATTGAGCAAAAATGACAGCGGATAGATATTCACCGCTCGCCCCAAAGTCGAAGTTAGCTGATTTGTGCTAAGGAACATTATCTTTTTACCATTTACGACAAGCCTATATGAGTCAAAAGGGCAGAAAAAAATATAAACAGTTGTTACATTGACTAATAAAATATGTAAGGTCCATCGGAAAAAAGGCCTAAAGACTAAAATTAATAAAAGGATCAACTTGGTCGGATTCACTTATCGTAACTATATAACTGCCTTCTTATCAGGAATTAACGATATCGTTTCAATAGCAATACTGCTCAACCATTGAAATTTCGAGTGAATCAATACTCATAGGCATCGTATGACCCAGCAAGGTCATTACGATTGTACGATAAGGAGCATCGATAACAGGTCATTAATTAACATATTACCTTATCATTTTAATTATTATTGTTAATAAAATAAAATGTTATTTTATTTACTTAAAACGTTTGACGACCACTGTGGCTCAGTCGGTAAGCACGTTGGTAGTTTAAGCTGGGGTTCGCGGGTTCGAATCCCGCCGACGGAGCAAAAGTTTTTCTATGTTCCTAGGTCTTGGATGTGCATTAAATATGTATATCATATAATAATAAACTTAAATATCTGTATAGTATAAAAGTATTTGCGTTGTCTGGTACCTGTAACACAAGTCCCACGGGTACTTAGCATGGGGCCAGACTGACGTGGTGTGAAGGGTCCATAGATATTATTATTATATTATTATTTATAATTTGTTTTGTGTGTTATTTATTATTTTGCGTTTTCCATATTAAGACATTATTACGTCCGCATCATCCCAATTTAAAAAAAAAACATTTTGCCCCCCGGATATGGAGCCATTAAAGTTAGAAAAGGATACAAATCCAGCGATGATGAACCAAGGGTCGAAGTGGTGTTTCGGGAAGGTGAACATGGACACTCCAATGTACGTGAATATAAAGTTTTCAGCCAAGAAGTTTAGCAGCTCGAACAGCTGCTTGGTCCGATTGCGGGAATCCGCGGACAGGTTGTTGTAAGTGTAGTGCGCTTGGCATATACCGCAGAAGAGCACCGCTACAACTCCTGAAATAAACATTTTAAGACACAACTAAATATTTTGTTAAATCCTTCTGAGTAGTTTGCTAAAATTACTATGATGTTCCCCATATGTCTCATAAGATTAAGTGATGTACTTCGCTCGCGGCCTGCGATTTAATGACACTAAATTTAAACGCAAAAACGTAAAACAGAATGTCAGTTATCATCGTCAGGAAAAAGTATCCTGCCGACAGAATGACGAACATACAGGCAAAAAAATCTAAGTTTCATTTTATGCCCCTTGGATGAAATAAAACCCCACAAAAGGTTTATACTATAATTAATAGCCATACCTGACAGTTCGCAGACCTCGGCGATGAGGAAGGCGGCGTATGACATCAGTACGAAGAGCGCCGACTCCAGCAGCGGCCAGTCGCGCACGTGAGTAAACTTGGTCATGTGTTCATGGGTTAAGAAAATTATAGTCACGCAAACCAATACGCATTTTTTATAATGTGGTCACTAAATGTCGAAATGCTAATCATAGGTAGGTTATTAAATATGACTTGACGATTCTTTGCAAATGCCACACGTAAATAGTTTTAAACGTGGAGAACTTGGAGCTAATGGGTCGGAGCTCTGGATCGACACTATCTTGCTACTCCGCCTTTTCGCTGGTTTTTGTGGAATGCGGTGTAGGTATAGTAAGATCCAGTAAATTAACGCTGCAACTATTTTGTTCTTTTTAAAAAAGGATATCAATGCAGTAAAGCACCCCATCAAAGCACCAACAAGGAGTGAGAGACTGAAAATTGCAATGAAGTCTCCGATCGCTCCCAAAAACCCTGTTATTTCAAAACCACCATCGCTGGAATATCTCTTCTCGTAGTTCTGTATAGCCCTGTAAAGACAATCCAATTTAGATCATATCCCTGTTTCCAATGTATCTAAAGTATCCAAGGACTTATTAAACTTATTAGATAGTTCATATCAAGAAGAGATACGTAGGAAAATTTTAGTAGGAGTTAATGCAAAGACCAGGATTCTCAGGATTATGACTGTCAAGCCACAAATAATTTAATATTTGGTTTATTTATATATTGAATGGTCTCTATTACAACAGTTAAAAGTAACATCCGTACGAAAAACTAATTACAATGCCACTTACCGGACCAAACCAGTTTACGTTACAATAAAGAATCAGCAATGAACTTGAAATGATATTCAATAAGCAAGGTTACTATAGTTGTTCCAACTAACTGGTGTAGTTGCTGCGGTTTTAAATCCTATTGAGTATAATATAAGTCTCTCAAATACGGATACAATTACCTCATTAGCGAGGCTTCCAGAGTCGAGACTAATTCTTTAACGAAGTCTCAAAGTCGGATTAGGTCCCCTTTGAAGAAATCGACTAACAAACCAGTCAAGTGAGTCGGCTTGTTTTCAGTGCAGACTGAAGAGGTACGCGATCAATATCAATAATAGTAAAGACCAGCATGTTCTTTTCATTTTTATTTTTAGAGAATTTTAATACGACGATTCAGTATTCCTTACTTTTATTAACATCTTAATAATATGTAGACATTCAATAAGAACGATCATTTTTTTTCGAACACATTATAATTAGACCTGAATCAATGAAAACTGAAGATCATTATCAAGGTTATTGAATTTAGAACGCTAGCTGATGAAGGGCCATGAAAAGGACAAACTAGTTACTATTTTGTCATCATATTAGGTCAATGTCAGCCACTACCAGTTACTTTTGTGATTTGTACTTCAAATTTATGGTAATTTGTGATGAAACACAAATTGATATGTACGTTTAGAAACAAACACTTGCTTAATCATGGACTATGGAGACAATATCAAACTGTTAATGTCTTTTACATATTGAAAGCTAAATGTCCAAAAATAGAAAATCCGACTGCAGGAACCATTGCAATTTAAACATCAAGTAATGTATATTTCTAGAATGGCTATTAAAAGCCCTTCATTTTGTTACCCTACTCGACCTAAATGGGCAAAAGTGTTTTTGCGGAATCTCATATTTTTTTATTTCAAAATCCCCCATTTTGATTTTTTAAGTTTTAATGTACCCAGTCCCACATGCGCTATCTAAACAAATCTAACGATACCTCATACGTTGAATACCATCAAGCCGTGTAGGCTGTAGAGCATGCCAAACAATTATACATACATGTTACATACTATATATGTAACATGTATGTATAATTGTATACGTATATATAATATACTCTTTATTATATTGTATACGTAGTGAATGCTGCGAAGAATTTTATAAACTGCATCAAACCAGTAGGTTAGAACAATCGGAATTCCAAACCTATTCTAAGGCCTTGAAGTCAATTTAAAAATTATTTATGCTGTCAAATTTAGGCCATCAAACATTTTACAATATTTGTATTGTTTATTTTTAACATTCTTAAAGAAAAGAAACATGTTCCCCTGAAAATTATCTCAATGCTATGATTGCAACGAAAACTTCTTTTGAAATTTAAAATATAAAGGTTACTGAAACCGATAAACTCAGCCAAGTTTAACGCTCTCGCTACTAATTAACTCGCTAACATAAAAATATAGTTTTAATAGAATCAGGCGTTACATTGCGGAAATCCATAGCTTCATGTTTAGTAAATTAAGATTTTTAGCAATATTCTGCGAAAATTAACCGCAACCTGCAAGTAAAAATACGGGTTGAGAACCTCGACGCGCGTTTCGCCCTAACATAGGGGCATCCTCAGGATGTGGACTCTTCGAACAACGTCCGTTAAGTGACGTTCTCAACCCGCATTTTTACTTGCAGGTTGCGGTTAAATTTCGCGGAATATTGCTAAAAATCTTAATTTACTAAACTCGAAAAAAATAAAGAACATTCTTTCAGAACGCCCTCTTAAAAATAAATGAAAATGTAACTAAATATTATATAATTAAATTTTATGATGGAAGCATATTCACATAAAATAATATTCTTATACTCCTGTGTTGTGTTACGAGTTGCGACTTTATGCATCATCGTAACAACTTGTGTTACGCGAATAGATGAACGTATTGTTATATCACCAAGATACAGTTGAGAAAAAGTTATGGAATAACAATTTCCAAACAATTTAAGTATTTTTCAACTTACCCACTCAGAACCAAGGCTACAGCATCATTCAGGACACTCTCTCCAAATATCATGGCATATAAGTTTACATCAACCTGAAAATATGATACAGTAATAACAGCTGCATTTAAGTATGGCAGTTGCTTAATAAATTTAATAGGGACCATCCATAAAGTATGACACATAAATTTAATGATTTTAGACCCCTTCCCTAGACACTGGTTGTCACATTTTTTAATTTTGATGTAACATAATTATTATTTTGAGATTTTACACCAAATAAAAATTGAAACCTACATCAAAATTTCAGGAATAAATTTATTATGTGATGCTACATAACCTCCTTGTTTTTGGAAGTCGGTTAAAACTGAGGACACCTTTTCTCACACCATGACCCCTCTTTACATGTAATGTACTGTATGGATGAGTCTCATAAGTGATATAAATATAAAAGAAAAACATTATTACCTTAAGCTGTGAGAATATAGCTAAAACAGTCAGTGGATCAGTTGGGGATATCAAAGCACCAAAATAAAGGGTGTCTAGAAATGTGAAGCTTGATGCTAGGGAAGCTGGCATCAGTTGCACACACCCATACATTAGGGCGCCAATCACAAGAGCTGATAGTGCTGTTCCCACCATGGCAAATGTTAAAATTGCACCCAAGTTTCGAAAAAAATATTTCTGTAACAATTTATTATTTATTTTATTTATTAAAAAGAAACAAGGAAGGAAAGAAGAAAGAGGGGGGGGGGAGCCCATTTATCGACGAAGGCTATAGGCTACATTACATCAAGCTACGATACTACAATAGGAG
>JAOTAV010064542.1:0-14307 GCA_026546445.1 Cyclargus thomasi | reverse complement strand
ATATATAAAATAAAATATATAAAAGGGTTTATTGATGAACGTAGGTTATGATAGGCTTAAATAGTGATCATGTAGTCTTCTTTTAAATATTGCAAGTGTTTTACATTCACGTATATGACATGGCAGTGAGTTCCAAAGTTTAGCAGCATTAACAGTGAAGGAGTACGCAAAAAAATCGGTATGATGGGGAGGGATATCCAAAAGGGTGCGTCTAAAGGATCTACATGATGAATTTTGCAAGTTGGGAAAGGAGAAGCGATCTTTCAAATAGGAAGGAGACGTAGGATTAAATAAGATATTAAAGAGGAAACAAAGGATTCGATAATTTCTACGGGAGCGAATAGGGAGCTACTGGAGCTGCTTTCTGTGTTCGGACACGTGATCATATTTCCTTAGGCCGAAAATAAATCGTATGGACTGATTTTGCAGACGTTCCAATTTGTTTAATATGTCTTCATTAGCATCTAAGTAGCAAACGTCCGCGTAATCAATAATGGGTTGAACAAGGGTCTGTGCTAATAGAACTTTTGTAGGAGTAGGAAGAAATTTTTGGAGTAATTTGAGCGAATGTAGGGTGTGGTAAACTTTTCGGCTAACATTGCTGACATTGGCATTCCACGACAGATGTGAATCAAAAATAACTCCTAAGTTCTTGGCCGTGTCAGAGAAAGGTATCAGAGTGCCGTTTAATGTGATGGGAGGAAGAGCAGTTTTATCAAGGAGAGCTAGCATCCGTTTGCTCCCAATTAATAGTGCCTTAGTTTTTGTGGGATTAACGAGTAGGCCAAAAGACTGCGCCCATACACTTATTCGTCTAAGGTCATCATTAATCAGGGCAATGGCGGAAGCTGCATTGGGTATGGTAAAATGCTGGTATATTTGTAAATCATCAGCATAGAGATGAAATTTGGATATTAAAATTTTTGCGATGAAATTAATAAAAATGGAAAATAATAGAGGGGAAAGTACTCCACCTTGTGGAACACCTTTATCGAGATCAGACCAGTCAGAATAATCATTATTTAGCATAACTCGCTGTGACCGTCCTCGGAGATAGGAGGTGAACCAGGAAAGGACTGAAGGGGAGAAATTTAGAGAACGTAACATGCCAAGGAGAATATCAAAATCAATCGAATTAAATGCATTACTAAAGTCTAAAAGGATAAGGGCGGTGAGTGATTTATTTTCCATGGCCCACCGAATGTCGTCAGTGATATTAACGAGGGCGGAAACTGTGCTGTGTCCAGAACGAAAACCCGACTGCAGTGAGCTAATGTGACTATTTTTTAATAAGAACGTTGATAGTTGCTGGTGAACGATGTTTTCCAAAACTTTAGATAGGAAGGGGAGAATGGAAATGGGTCGAAAGGAGGATAGGGAAGTGGAATTAGGGACTTTTGGTAGAGGAATGATATTCGCCTTTTTCCAAACCTGAGGAAAACGACCGGAGGACAGAGAAAAATTAAAGATGTGGGTCAAGATAGGAATTAATGAAGGGAGGATCAATTTAATCATCTTGGAAGATATCACGTCACTGTCAGCAGCATCTGAAGAAATTGATAGAACTGCAAGTCTGACACTCGTTTCGGTACAGGGAGTAAAATTAAAAATAGGACAAGTGATGGGCAAGCGGGACAGAGTATTTAGCGTATCGAGCTTAACATTATTGTTTAAAATTATTGGAGGTTGAAAGAAATGTTTGTTCAGGGCATTAAGGTCGTAATTATTTGTGTCGGTAACAGGAGCTTTGCCAATACCAACTGATCTTAGAAATTTCCAAGTATCCGCTGTATTTCGGTTCTGCAGAGAAGAGTAAAAGTAACGCCGTTTGGCATCACGACAGGTGTGATTGCATCTATTACGTAATAGCTTAAACTTAGAATAGTTAACTTCATTTAACAAAGCTTGAATTTCCTCTTCGCCTTATCACGTGCTGCTATTAGCTCCTTAATAGAATCGGTAAGCTAGGGTGCCGGGTTGTGCTTAACTTTGACTCTTCTTGCAGGGGCATGTCGGTCATAAAGCTCTAATAACATATTATTCAAATATAAAACTTTTTTATTCAGGTTCGAGCTATTAATTACAGATGACCAATCTAAATTTTCAGCATCCTGCTCTAGCGCTTTTAAATCTATGTTATTGAAACTACGTAGTAATAAAGTTTGGGGTTTACGCTTAGGGGGTCTAATTTTAAAGGACAAGAAAACAAGGTCATGATAGGAAAAGGGGGCATCGAGCTGTCCATGAGTGGCTACATTATTAGGAGATGATACAGCAATGAGGTCTAAAAGGGAAGGCGTACAATTGGGAAAATTGTGGGTGGGTTCAGAGGGAAGGACATGAAGGTTATAGGACGTTAAAAGCGACTGTAACTTAAGTGAACGATGATCATTCTTGAGAAGGCAGGTATTAAAATCTCCCATAATTACAACATGCTGATACGTTAAACGAAAACTAGTAAGTAAGTTGTCAAGGGAGTCAAAATAATCTATACCAGAATTAGGACTATACAAAATATATATATAGCAATTTGGTATGATGAGCAACAATCTCAATGGCCAGATATTCCGCTTGCTCTGAATAAGAAGAAGGAGACTTGTGCAATATATTATGTTTAATATCAGCGCGGAGATATATGGCAACACCACCGCCACCTTTGCCAGTCCTGTCGTTACGAATAAGGACAAATCCAGGAATAGAGTATTGAATGGACGGAAGAGAGGGCTTAAGGAAAGATTCAGATACTAAAATGGCATCAAGGTTAGCGTTACTGAAGGACGCAAGGAGATCAGGATAATGACTAGGGATGCTTTGGGCATTAATGTGTGCTATGTTCAAGTTACCACTGTAATTTCTAAAGATTCCAGAAAGTTGGTCACATAAAGCAAGAGGTAATGAATGTGAACTACCTGCACTTTCAAAACTTGACGACGAAGAACACGAGTAAAAACTACTGTCTAAATCATCCATATTAAACCCTGTAAGATATAGTATACTATATATAAATAAAAATAAAATTAAATCTGTGTAAATAATAATAAAACTAATAATCTAAAAACTAAAAAAACTACAGCAGTTAATTTGAGTATTGTAGGGCTCACAATGTACTCAAATTCTAATCAACATACAAACTATGTAATAGAAGTGATAATATTTATAACACATCGCTATGGCAAAAGTAATATAAAAAAGTTGGAGAAGAAGAAGAAGTATAAATGCCAAAGCATGACTGTCAAATTACAATTTTGAACGGCTGTCAGTAGCTGGCAGGTGACACAATTCGAGTCATAGACATTTAAAGAAATTTAGGTTGTTTTTACTTTAAAAACATGAAATTTTGACAGTAAATTTTGAATTTGAATTAATTTGGACATACCTACAGCTTGTGAATATTAAATAACAGCCAAAAGTAAAAGATGCCATGATAATAGAGTGACAGACTTGGAAACATGAAAAATTTTTAGGTTAATTACTAATGACGACGCCGGGTTTGTCTTACGGTTCTTCCAGCACGGTGGTCCTGCACAGGATCTTCTGCCTCCTCAGAGCTTACCGGGAACTGTGACATGAGCTTTTCTAAGGATATAAATGACTCCACTTTGCGGCGATTTTTATCCGGGAGGATGATGTTAATTTTCCCTTCGCTCGACCAACAGTTTTTAACACCAAAATGCTTGCGCGCTGCAGTGAAAACTTTGTGCCTCTCCTTCGTTAGAAACTCTGATAGCGTGATGTTAGTGCCTTTCAACGAAGTCTTAGACTGCCACACATTTTGCTTGTCTTCAAATGTTTTGAACCGCACTAAAATGGGTCTAGCCTTTGATGTTGAGAATCCTAGACGGTGACAAGCCTGAATACAATTAAAATCTATGTCACAGAGCTTCATATTAACCACAAACACTTGATGAATAAGCTCGAATGGTTTTTCATTTTGCTTCTCAGGAATGCCATGAAAGAGGAGAACTTTTCTGCGCATCGTCATTTCATGTCGATCAATCTTCAGAGAAAGAGAGTCAACATCATTCTTGAGTCTAGTTAAAAGTTCTAAAACAGTGCTCTTAAATTCCTTGAATTCTTCAGATAGAGAAACAATTTCAGGATTTGATTTAGAACTCTCAGTAATCTTCAACAATTTCTCTTCATATTTTTTCATGCGGGAGTTGAAGAAACTGCTCAAAGACTCCAAGTTGTTGACATCCATGATTGTTGAATTGTCCAAGAGTAGTGTTGATTTTAGGAGATATTGTTGATGTTGGAAATAACTTTTAGAGAAAGGAGATTATTATTTTAGATTGAGTACAGGTGAGTCCCACAAAGGTTTAACACATTAATACATAGAAATTACTCCTTTTACTATTTATTTTAAATTATTTAATAGAGAGCACCAAAATTGCTACCGTTTTTGGGGACTACCCACAACTACCTACTACTTACTAAATGTTTAGCGGTATATACAGGGTGTATTTATACCAGTCCCACTAACTTTGGGATATGATTATACTACACTTCCTCATTACAAAAATTATTTTATTGTAATTTAATTTTTTTAAACACTTTTTTTTATAATTTTTTACAAAGAATACCTTTTAGACATAAGAAAAAACCATTAAGAAAAATAATTTAGAGTATATATTTTTATTTTTATTATTTTACGCCGGCTCGGCATAATAAAAGAAAGGTCGTATGCGCCCAATGTGCCCATACTATCGTAATGTACTGTTCTGTATGCGAAGTCTCCAACCCTTACCTATGAAGATGTACACCATGACTTTCATACTTTACGTCCCTGGAACTCTGAACTCTGAGGTTGACCTCTCAACAGGCTACTTGTCGTATTAAAAGCGTAACTCATGTACAAACCTTCTTAGTGTAGTAAACCTTTCAATGAAAAAATAGGGTTCGAACGAGTAAGCTGGTGGAAATTAACTACCGTCGCTCGTAAACGCGACGCCGACGCCGACGCCGCGTTGGTGTCTTTGAATTTGCCGAAAAGAACGACGAACGATGTAGGAACATTTTATTTGCAAATTAAAAACATTAATTTTCTAATTCTGTAGACTGTGCCTATACGTCAACGGTTGTCATTTAAGTTTTATTTTAGACAACACTTTATACTATGCTAGTCCGTTAACGAAATGTTTAAATCGTGTTAAAAAACTTTGTGTTGTGTTAGATTTCTTGTAAAAAAAGACGTGTTTTTGTCGATGTTTTTGGTGATGACTGATGACTTGTGTAAATACTTGATGGTTAGAGCTATTTTACAATGCATGAAGAAGTTCTAATATTTCAAGTAAGTTACTTGTTAAATTTTAAGTTTTTTCATGAGATTTTGAAAAGGGAAGGACTTTAAATTAAGTAGGTACCGCTGAATTAAAAGTCGGTAAGCAGAGGGGGGAAGGGAGGAAGGGGGGGTAGTCGTTAGTTTCGGAGTTATGGACTGTCAAACTTTTAGTTCGCTACCGCTTATTAAAAAAAGGTCGTCCGACGCTACTTCGTAAAAATCGCTTCCGCTTTTACACAAATGGAACCGAATGAGTCGATTCTAACAAAGATTACTCCGGGTATAAAAAAAAAACAACCACGACAAATAGCTTATTGAGAGGCCCTCCTCAAAGTTATGAGTTTCAAGGACGTAAGACGTTTACACTCCAATAAAATATCGAGTGTGAACTTTGTACGAGTGAAACACAGTTTGTTGTATTCTCAGCGCTTCACGCTCGAAATATTTTATCCTTTTCACGAAATATTTCGAGTGTGAAGCGCTAAGATTTTCACACTCGATATTTTATTCGAGTATGAACTTTTTCTCTCATTCTGAGAATTTCCCCCTAGTACATTACCGAGCCGAGCCGATGATGATGGCTAGCGGTCATTGCTCACAGCACAGCTGATCGGTCGGCGCGTGTTCATGAGACTTGTGAGTTTATTTACCTTTTGCGGCGCATGGGGCGATTTGCGTCGGAATGCAAAAGTAAAAAAAATAAAAAAAAAAAAACTAAATTAATTATCTAAGTGGTTTATTCTTATGTCTAAAAGGTATTTATCATAAAAAAATTATAACAAAATATATAAAAATAAATTAAAAAAATAAATTTTTGTAATGAGAAAGTGTAGTATAATCATATCCCAAAGTTAGTGGGAGTGGTATAAATACACCCTGTAGAATAAAACTACTCAAAAATTGCTATCAGCTCTCCGTTTATAACGAGACGACATCGAAATAAATTTTCTAACACGAGTATTACAGACCCCACAACCTCCATTTAATACTTTAGTTACTTTCTAAGTTTCTGAAGTGATCCTTTGACGTAATTGACCGACAGACATCCAAAAAATTAGACTAACTTTCACATTTTAATATTATTACTAGTGGGCCTGACAGGCGTTGTCCTGCCGGTCTTGGTTTGTGAAGACATACAGAAAATTTTATCAAAATCGATTTGTGATGAGTTCATAGAATAGGAGTGAATAGAATTGGCACCCCCAATAATATAAGCATAATTTTTGTTCGCAGGTTTGAAAGAGTACTAGGTCTCTGCGCAGACATCTTGAAACGAAACATCGCACAATACAACAGCTTTGTATCTCTGTCCGTTTAACGGTGTTGCCAATTTATAACGTATTTTAGCCGCTAACAAAATGTTGAGAGTTATTTATTTTAATTTTAATGTAAAATAAATTTTAGTAAATATAACGGCCGATAAGTAATGACAGCGTTTTGTACATAACTTTTATGTATGTCACTGTAAAAGCCTAATTACAGTATATCTAAACCAGTAAAAGTATAGATTTTTCATTAAGCTCAATCAGATAGACAGAACTGGTAAAGCGTCTATCCTAAAAACATTAATATACCGGGTGAATTATTGTTGAAATAGTTATGCCTCTATTCTATCCGAATGAATAAATTGTTACGAAATTTATTTTCCTGGGAACTTAGATTCATCAATATACAGGCTTTTACAGTCATATACCTTCTATTTTATACCTTTCAAGAGTTGCATTCAAGAGGAATATAATATTTCATAAATTTGAAAGAAAATGTAAAATTCGCACACAGCTCCCATGTAAAGTATTGTAGTCTGAAACAATATTATTTCTTTATAGCAAATTGTCTGCTCTGCGAAAAGTCAAATGTACCAATAAAATTTTAAATTTCAGCTACTACGTCTTAAATGCAGAGATCGCTTTTCTACTTGCGGACTGCGACTAACAAAATCGTACATTGATATCATAACTTGGATTAAATTATTATGTAATTGAAACTACATACTTCTATTTTGTATGATAATAACTATTACTTAGAATTTTCGATCAAATAGTAATAACATGCACAGATCCCTTCAAAATTAAATAAAATAATGGCACCAAGACTATCTTACACAAAACAACATAAATTAAAATCAGGTGCATTAAAAATAAAGGAGCGACTAGAAGCATAATAGCGCTTAAGCGCGGTTTTGCCGGTGCCACTTTTTAGACGGCAACTGTGAATTTTTATATTATTCGATCGAAGCTTAGAATACACGTAACTAATTCTATAACGCAGGAATTTACTATCATTGTAGTTACTAACGGTCGACGTTAATGAGCAATACTAAAATAACAAAGTAAATTTCAATTAACCAAGACAAATAATTATTGTAATTATTTATAAACTTAGCTAATCCATATGTATTAATGCCTTTTAAAGATGTTCACTATGTGGTTTAAAAATATTTTAATAAATTAAGGGCCTGTTTCACTGCTTACAGATAGCCTATTTACAACTTTATTTGACAGATGTATGGAGAATCTGTCAAAAAAGTTGTGCATAATGTGTATGTGCCTAACGGAAACTTTATCAGTAAGCGGTGAAACAGGCCCTCAGTATATAATATGAAGCAACAAATTCTTCCGTAACCTAATGGGACGTTTTCTTTCGTTTTTAATTTGATTGTCAAGCATTTTTTATCTTGGCCGCTAGATAGCGTATGGGTAGACAACTATCGTTGATACCATCATTAATTGCTACTAAATCAGTGGAAAAATGTTAAAATTGATACATTTAAATTTAGAAAAGAACTTTTAATACTTTCCGCGACTCCGTCCGCGTGGTAACTCTTGAAAATTTTTTTCCCTTTTTTTGGTACGAACCTCACGGAGCCCGAGAGTTTTCCGTCGAATGCAAAAGCCGTGGAAATCGGTTTTTTGCGTTATAGAATAATAGTGTCAGTAAGGAAAACCCGACTTATTTTTATATAATAGGAATTATGTTTCAAATGTCACAAATCTTTCATATTTCGAAAAGTTTTTTTTACACTTGTTCACGATAACAAATAATTACTGGTTAATAATAAATAAATAATACCTTTATTTCTCAAATATTACTCACCAAATTATTTGGGAAAAAACAACCAGGAAATTTTATGTCCATATTGGACCAATACTTTGGACAGTACATTGATATATTTTTAGAAACACGATTGACACCATCACTATGAAGTTAATGATGGTGACCTGCTGCTAATTTCAGATCAGTGGGGAACCAATAAAAAATCTAGAATTGCGCCGTATAGTGCAGATTTACGAATTAAAATGAAATAAAATGTCTCATTACCTTACTTTAAAATGACGTGTTTTAAAATATTTATTTATTTTATGTATTTTATTCATAATTAAATTTAGACGTAGGTTTTGTCGCGTGCCACATAATTTAACATTATATCAATATGCGTGTTTAAGTCTTAACAATTAACATCCTCACAAATTTAACATATGCATATGAAATTGATAAAATTAAATCATTATAGCTTTTAAAATGTTTGTAAAATATCCCTCAAACATTATGCAAATTCTAGAGTGTAAAGGGGGTATATACAAACTGTATTTGGTTGTAATATCCGAAGCGGTTGACATCTGCAATGTTTTAGATATTTTAAATCATAGTTTGACCACAAGCACTATTCCGCGCCTTGGGTACGGCGCGGCGATACGGGGGATGGTCATCATGGTTACTCTGTCAGTCGGCCGTCAACGCTGACGGCAGTAGTATGCACATAAGACAATTCTTAGAAAGGTCGTGCGTTATCTCGTAATGAGAACATAATTTTTAAGGAGACACTATCATAAAAAAAATTGTGTATTTAATTTTTTAACGTTCGAATGGGTTATAAACAATTTTAACTTAAGACTGTTAAATGATATCGTAAGATATTTCAACAATTATATTAATCTTGTGAAAACCCGTCCTCTTTCTTACCCGACTCCCGCGGTCCTGCCCCGTTCCTTATGTGCGGTACGGGGGTTGTGGTCAAGCTATAACTGTCTTCTTGCAATCTTAACTACATTCTTAAGTGTGAATAAAAGGTTTCCCATATTAATTAACGACACATTCCCTTATTCATAATTTATCAGTCATATTTAAACAGTGTTTAACTAATCAAGATTTGCTGTCCCTTTCGGTTGTGTGCCATTTTCAATATTCCAGAAAAGAACTTGATTAAGCAACACCGCTTAAATATTTTTATGAATAAGGGGGACAATGTACAGCATATTAACTAGACAGTTGACCTTATCAAGGTCAAGTCCCTCTGTCTAGTTAGTGTGACCTTGTTGTATTATATACTAATTATAATAAAAATATATATAATTTTTCTGTGAGTGTGTATGTCACTAAACTTCTCTTAAACGACTGGACCGATTTTGATAAAAGTTTTTGTCTGTATTCAAGGGGATCTGAAAATGGTTTAGATTCACAAAATAGCTCGGCAGTACAACGCTGCGGGGTCAACTAGTAATAAATAAAAGTCATAACACCGAAATATTTAGATGTGGTGTAAAGTATAGCTATGGTTGTTGTAATTTGTTATTAATGATATATATTATTGTAAGTTAAGTCTTGGATGTTGGTAAATGTGAATTATGGTATTCCGAATATAATTTACTCTTATTTTTTATTTGTAAGAAATGTTAATAAATGTAAGTTTGTTATTTAAATTGTTTTCATTAAATAATATAAGGATGTCAAAACAGCTACTAGATTTACTTTGAGTTCCGATAAAAGACAGTATAGTTTGATCACAATAAATATACGGTTACTGCATGATAAAAATATAGGCAACAGAGTTGCAGGCATCATCTAGTATAGTGGTTAAACAAATAAAATAAAAATATTATTAATTTGTGTATTACCAAATTTTATACGATACAATAATTAACCTAAGTACAAAATTATTTCATTTGTATTATTTGTTGTGTAGCAATTTTTACTATGCCATAAAAATCTTCATTTAAATGAGATCTCCAAAATCTACATTTTCCCCAAACTAATGCAGGATAGTTAGGTGACGAGATTCCCTGAAATATTCTGGCAACACTACGACCTGTAAACTTACAATCCTTATACATAACAATCAAGGCTTTTACATCTGCAGTAACTCTTTCAACATCCAATGGCCTTTCTTGTAAAGCAACATTTTCAGGGAAGTAACTTTCTCTTTGAAAATAGCTGTTTATCACCGATTTTAACTCATCAGATTCTTGTTTTACATTTTTTTCTGAGAAGTCTATATAATCGCAAGGTTTTTTGCAAAGTCTCGTAAAAGACTTAGTAATTTCTTCTAATTGATATAACATGACCTTCTCTTGTAGAAGTACATTAGCGTGCAGGTCGTCTAACATTGAGTCAAGTTCTGCTGCAGACAAATCTCCAGGTGCTTTGATTCTAAATCCAAGTGTGTTAAACTCAACTTTCAAATGTGATCTTTGAGGCACTCCAGCTGTAAATGTCCATTCTAAATTTTTTAAATGATATTTAGCCATACCACTGTCCCAACCTACAGCTGAGGCAACTTCAATAATATTAAATTCTAATAAACTATTTTTCAAAACATCAGGGTTTCTTTTACCCTCGATCAAAAAGGCCATCGCAAGGGGAGGACAAGATTTAGCAGCCTCATGTAGCTTTTGTGGTCCACCGTAAGATGAAATTTTACATGTTACATATGCATTATTAAGTACTTTTATGTAATGCTTGTGATGAAGTTCAACATAACAAAGTAAGGTTGCAATATTTTCAGATGGTAAGTCTAGTTCTTCCACTGTTTCATCAATAGGAATTCCCACCTCATGACCATTGCATCTATTATTTTCAGCATCATTATCAGATTTGCATTTACATGGTATAAATACCTTTTGTAAAAGCTTTCTTATCACAGGTCTATCAATAGAGTTTGCGTAAATGTGTTTAAGCAGTTCATCTTTGTCACAGCTGCTATTATTTAAAAAAACATGGCAAAATGCAGGTTGACCATCTCTACCGGCTCTTCCAACTTCTTGTACATATGATTCAAAACTAGGTGGCATGTTGTAATGTATTATACATCTTATATCTGATTTGTTGATACCCATGCCAAATGCAACTGTCGCTACTATTATTTTAAGGGTTCCATCCATAAAATGTTTTTGAATTTTTTTTCTTTGAGCAGCAGACATACCAGCATGATAAGCTTCCGCAATATATGACATTCTTTTGCGCTTGTTGTTTTGTTTCTCCATATTCACTTTTCCTGGTTGGGATAGACATGACCTTACTATTGCTGCTACCCTTTCACATTCATTTCTTCTGATACAATACACTATTATTGAGTTAAACATGCTTATTTTTTCTGTAGTAAGTAAAGATATTAAAGCTTTGTCTTTGTCTTTTTCAAAAGACATTGATAAATACAGGTTGTTTGGTAAAGTTGGATTAGTAAGAACTCCATTTAAGCCATCGGGTACATCAATATGGTTTATTATGCTTTTAATAGCAGGTTGACTTGCTGTAGCAGTTAGACCTAGGATACATTTAACATTTAATTTATCTCTTAATACTCTACAAATCATTAAATAACTAGGCCTGAAGTTATGACTCCATTGTGAAACACAATGAGCTTCATCAATGCAAGCAAATGCAATTGGGGGAAGTGACTTGAACAACCCTGTGAATCCATTTGATGTGTCACCAGCAATCAAAGCCTCTGGTGATATTAAAAGTATATTAATTTCTCCATTCTTCAAACATTCTATAATTTTACGCCTCTGTGTTGGTTGTTGATTAGTATGTAGGCATCCAGCTTTAAGAAACTGTGGCATATTTAAAACTTGGTCTTCCATCAAGGAAACAAGTGGTGATATTACTAATGTTACACATTTATAATGTTGACTATAAATATAAGCAGGCAGCTGATAGCACAAAGATTTACCACCACCTGTAGATAATATAAGCAATGTAGACTTGCCACATAAAATCCTTTTTATTGCCTGTTCTTGTCCTGGACGAAATGTAGAATGATTAAATTTAGTAAGAGCTTCATACAACTCAGAATTATCTTGATAAGCAGGGTCATATATTGGTTTTATACTGTTACTGCTGGGAGCTTCAGCTAACAGTTTCAGAACATTGTCTGGAACCTTGCTTGTTTTATGCACAACTCCTTGGAGTTGTTCAACTGAAATAGTATTATCTGTTTCTTTGTTAACAATTTCTTGCATATCTTCCAGGGTTGGTAGTGTACTTTCCTGATAATTTTCTAAAGGCAGAAGAGCATTTTCTTTCTGAGCAGTACAATACCGAGCCATGTGACCTTCAGAACCACATTTAAAGCAGGTAAGTTTTCCACCCTCTGGAAATTCCATTCCACCGTGAAGTGCTTTTTTGTCTTTCCACAACTTTTTTTTGTATTTTGAATAATTTAAATTTTTCTTGCCTCTTACAAAAACTTTTTTCTCAATGTTTATTTTGACAAAGTTTTCATTTAGTGTACCATTCTTGATTTTCTCTTCTAATCTACTTTCCTTATCATTTATTAAATGCTCTGATTTTGTGATTTGTGTTTTTACAGTTTTTAATATATCTGCAATATTTTCATGTCGAGGAGTTACATTTTCTTTAAGACCAAATGGTAAAAATTCTGTTATATCAGGAGGTGTATAACTGGAAACATCATCTTTAATTTCTTTCAATTTCTTAGACTGTTTTTGTTTTGGTTTAGGACTTACTTTTAATTTTTTTGTAACTGTTCCCTGGTTTATTTGTACGTCTTTATGAATCACATCTGTGTCTAAATGTCTTTCAACACTTGCATCAATTGGTTTGTCCACTTTGCGTTTTTTTAAAGCAGGTTTTAACTTACTTAACACAATATCATCTTCTGAATCACTGTTCTCTACAAAATCCTCTATTTTTTCCACAGTTTTCAATAAAGTTACATTACCTAAACCAAATAATGGAGTTGCGTTGTCAATTTCATTCTCAATACTCACACTCTTACTAACACTTCCTGTAGCCCGCTCTATCCATTTTGAATCTATTTGTCTTGTAAGTGTATCAAGTCTCACAGGTGTATTAGTATGGTCATCAAATCTTGATAAATTGGTTGAAAATAATGGTTTCACAGATAATTTTTTACTGTCATCACTACCAAAACTTTTACTACATAAATCATTATCACACAATTTTATGGTTGTGTCCTCATCATGTTTATGTGAAATATCAGCATCTAGATTAGTAGAAATTATTGTGCTATTATCATTGTCTATTTGTGAGGATAAATCAATTTCTGAATTATTATTTAATACAACTAGACTATTGCTAGAAAAAGATTTATCTTTGTTACCGGTCAATTTTCTAGGGTTCCGAATGGAAAATTTTCGGTTATGAAACAACTTTTTTGATAAATTTTCAGTAAATGGACTGGCTGATTCTAGTTTCTTCAGAGATTTAGAAGCTGAAAGTAACTTATCCAGCTGGCTAGCACTAGGCAGATCCGGTATTGCTATTTCCTCTTCTGGAGTTTGTGCAATTTCGAAAGGGATTTCAAAATTTTGAGACGGTTCGGGAGAACCCAGACAATCTTCTTCTAAGTCACAAATTGATAAAGAACTTTCTAATGCAGCACTTTTTAGGTGAAAATATTTCTTGTATGCGTATTTAATCTTCGATGGAGCTTCTTTGATATCATATTTAGATGGAGTTCTGGAGTGTTTATTTTTGAAATCGTTTTCCCAACTTTTCACTATTTGTTTACATTTTAAATATGCTTTATCTCTTTTTATAGATTCTATAACATCCATTTTATATTTTTTCTCTAATTATAAAACATAAAAGTAATTAACTTTACTGTAAATACTAATTTGACGTTTCACTCGATGTTCACCCGCCAAAATAAGACACCACAAATAAGGCCCGATTTACATTTAATTAGGTCCGATTTACACTTAATTTAGTTAAGTTGCGAGTTAACTTGCGCGATCGGCGAGTTTAGTTATTTTTGACGTTTGAAC
>JAOTAV010064531.1:0-14308 GCA_026546445.1 Cyclargus thomasi | reverse complement strand
ATATTTCCGTTGTCTGGTACCTGTAACACAAGTCCCTCGGGTACTTAGCACGGGGCCAGACTGACGTGGTGTGAAGTAGCCATAGATATTATTATATTATTATTAATGAAACTGGCACGTTTGAGTCAGTTTGGCTTATTCGTTCCCTTGGAGAAATAACGTGGTTTCACAGAAAACTGGCGTGTAGCAGCCTTGTGTTGTGCTTTGTCCAGCAAGTGAGTTCGCCGGAAGTCCAACTTCCTACACTTTATACCCTAAGGAATAAGATAAGGGAATAGGGAATGAGAATAGTCCGGCTCTCAATTTTCTCAGCCTACTTCCTTAAATTATTTTGATGATGAGATGTTAGAAGCGTTCATGGGCGATGCAAGTTGCTTTCCATCAGGTCACCGGTTTGCTTGATTGCCCCTCATTTCGTTTACTAAAAAACGTAACGTTATTATTTCTGATGAAAACGAGCAAGCAGATATCCGGATTGTTTAAGAAGTCATTAAAAATTATTAAAATACAGTCATCGTGTAGGAAAATAAGAAAAAGATTTGTAACGATAAAAAATTGACTTGATACACACACAGACAGTAAACGAAAAATTAAAAAGAACCTTCTGTTTTATATCGGCTCGCACATACAAAAATCCTTTTTCTTTACAAAAACAGACGTAAAGTTCAAAATAAGGACCTTACTTTTTTGGAGTCGATAAAAAACTTCCAAATTGCAGAAGTAATCATTTCACCGCCATAGACTATCCACAACTTATCAGTTGAATCGAGTGTAGATAACCTTTTAAATAAGTTGTCTGGCATTTATCAGGAGGTGTTGGAACGGGCACTAAGTTTCGTTGTAACTGTTCGTTTGCGCTTTGGCTCGTTCCACGTCAAATGTTCATTTGTGAGATTGGCTGAACATAAGGGGTTACTTTGCTAAGCCGAACGGCGGAAGTAAATGAGTCTATTGGTCGTGAGACCAAGTTGCTTATACACAATATACACAAACTACTTTGTGCTTCAACTTGCTCTAAGTACATACATATAAAAATTATACAGTATAAGTTTTTTTTATATTTAGGGGGCTTGTCATGGGGGTGCGAGTCCTCAGATTTGTGAAGTCACATATTAAATTTTGAAATTTAGTCTCAAAATTTGAAATATTGATGTGGTTCTAAATTTTGTGACTTCACAATAGGAAGCGGGGTGGGTATAAAAACCATGAAATTTGTGTAATGTACTTTATGGATGCTCCCTTATGAGGGAATAGGGAATGGGAATAGGGAATGGGAATAGGGGATTAGCGAAGTTGGGCCACCGGTAAACTCACTCACTGAACAAAATACAGCACAACCCCTGTTTCACGCCAGTTTTCTGTGAGGCCGTGGTATCAGTCGGGCCCATTCCTGTCAAAGCATGGCTTTTCCACGGCAACGAGCATCCGTATTATGTACTTGAGATCGGAAAATGTCTCATTGATACACGCCTACACCGGGGTTCGAATCTGCATCCTCACAAGTTCGAACCAAATGTCTTATCCACTAAGCCACGGACGTATGTAAGTTCATATCAAGCGGAGAGTGCAGCTATATTAGGGCTTGTGAGATTTTAAATTTCTATGATATGGCGTTGTCCAAAGTTTGCTGTGTGACTAAAGAAAAATTTACGGTTCTAGACACAGTCATGTGGATTGTGGATACTCCTTTCGTTTAGTTTATCTTTCCAGTTGCACATCTTATTGCATAGATGACGTTAGTAGTACAATATTTTTTAATATCGTCTAACCGTTGCCCGCGACTCCGTCGGCGTGGTAACTTTTCTCTTGAAATGTTTCCTGAATTTTTTTTCGCTACAAACCTCCTGGAGCCGAAACTTTCCAACGAATGCCAAACCGTAGAAATTGGTTCGTGCGTTCTTCGAGAACCCGAGTTATTTTTATATAATAGATAATTTTATTACTATTTTATTTTAAAAACAATATCTGAACATATACTCAAATCACCATAACGACGTCCAAACCTAAAGCTATTATAGTTTTTTCGTAAAGTGTACCTGAAAAATGTAGCAGTAGGATATACTTCACCCAATTAAGATTAGTTTGGCGATAGAGGGAGCTAATACCGCCAGCATCTTAGGGACATTGCCCGCAGCCTACGATTTCGAGTTAGTTTTTTATCTTTAGTATATTATATATTTTTTTTTGTTTATAATTTATAATAGTTTATAGTTATAATAGTTTTAGCAATAATATTATGACTTGTATATTATTGTAGCAAAAAAACTTGAACAGACTATTAAGATTTATTATTATCATTAAAGAGTTATTAATAAAGACTAAAATGCAAGTATGAAATACGTACATCAGCGGAAAAGACTCTCAAATTAAAAACGTTAACACATCCACAAAAAAGAAGCCAAAACAAACAATAAAAGCCAAATAAAGGAAAATAATGAATATAACGCGTGGGAAGAAGCCGACATTGTGCGACAAATCCCGAAACAAATCAAAGCCATCTTGTTCATGACACGTTATCTCGATGCGTTCCTGTGATGTGGAGTATTACGTAAAAATAGAATTGACTCATGACAAAGTATTTGGAGGTTTCGACTGCGGGCTTAGATGTCCTAAGAGACCATTCATTAATGGCGCGAAATAAGTATTTTGCGCCGTCTCGTGCTGGAATAGCTGAAAGTTATTTTATTATGTTTATTATAAAAAAATATATCAACAAATATAATTAAAGAACCAAAAAAATCTCAATCTGCAACATTTCAGTAAATGCCATTCCCGGTAAAATTATTCAGCGACATCTAGCGGAGTTATTTTTGGGGAATAACTTGTATATCTGAGTTCGCAACGAGTTTTAACCGTAGTCTACTAGATGACACGTTTTACGCTAATTTTTTATTCGATATTGCATATTTGATATACCTTAGTGACATCTATCGGTCAGGTGTCAATTAAAAACTACTACGCTAATTTGTATGGGACCCGCTTCTCTAGGTATAATTCCTCTATGACCATAGAGATCCCACGGCTACACAGAAAACTGGCGTGAAGCGGCATTGTGCTATGTTTCGTTCAGTGAGTGACTTTACCGGTGGCCCAACTTCCCTTGTCCTCCTAACCCCGTTCCCATTCCCTATTCCCTCATGAAAAGGCCGGCAACGCGTTTGCAACTCTTCGGATGTCACGAGAGTCCATGGGCTACGACAGTTGGTTTCCATCAGGTAACCTGTCTGCTCGTTTGCCCTGTAAATATCATTAAAAAAAATCATGATTTTTAGACCCCTCCCCCTTGTCACATTTCTCAGAAGTCCAACGAAAGTTTATTATTCCATTTTCTTTTATTTTATTCCATCTTATTCAATGTTATTTTCACAAAATGCTTCGTAGGTGCATATAGCGCGCACGGTTGTTAATAACACCCTTTTGGTGCGCAGCAGACAAATTGTCACTTTTTTTAGACAAACGGCCATTTAACAATTACAAATGACTACGTTTCGTCCGCCGTATCTTGTATCTTGACACGCACCCGGCGTATAGCAACCAATTTCTATGTTGCGTAATTACTTCTTCACGTGAATCTTCAGCAAAATTATTAGAATCGATGACAACCTCGAGTATATTTTTATACACCTTCCAGCCATGTTGATGAAAGCTCACCTATATTATACGGATATGTTAAATAGGAGGAAGCTCGTTAGCTCTTTCGATAAATTTTCATAAGACTAATATATTAATAACACTAACTATAAAGTAGTTCACGGGTGTACACTCTCGCCGAGACACAGCGAGACTGCAAGAGTGTAAATGCACTCGCCTCGTCTCGCTTGTCAGTCTCTTGCGATAGTCTCGCCATGAGACTCTCGGCCGAGAGCTCTCGGCGAGAGTGTACAGCCGACATTACAACTGGAACGACTTTTTATGTTTAAATAAGCAATATTTTGAAACTGTTTTTAGGGTCATATATCGGTTTCTGTCCGTTTGTCGGCCTGCAGAGTGTATCTCAATAACGAACTTACCTCCGTATTCATTTAGCTTACGTATTTATAGAGTCCATATTTTCATGGTTTTGCGCTATATTACTAAGACTTTGAAGTCTGTCTGTCTGTCTGTCAGCTAAAGACTGTACAGCCTATCAAACGGTGATAGCTAGAAAAAAGCATTTTCGCAGATAATGTATTTTTGTTTACTTAATTATTACAGAAATCTATTTGGTAGATATTTATATTTTAAGATGAAAACGCATTGTATGTAGCAGTCAATTCATATTTATGTGCTTTTTTCTCACAATATTTATTGTTTACAGAGGAGGACACTAGACCTGGCGCTGGTGTCCATATACCATGGTGGGCTGGAGCTGGCTTCAATCAGCCAGTATGCCGGGTCTCCCTACAACACAACGGACAGGTAACTAATCCTTACTTAATATTATAAATGGCAAAGAGTTTAGTTTGATTGTCCCTCCTAAATATCCAAAGCAAGCAACCAATCGACTTGATTTTTAGCATGGCAGTAAGTTAAATGGTTGAAGAATAACATAGGCTACTTTTCGCGTTGAAAAAGCGTCATGCTCTCAAATTATTGTAATTTTTCAGACTTTGCAATTTTACGCAAGCAAAGCCGCAGGTTAAAGCTAGTTCCATTATAAGTAAGACTCCAAGTTGACTGACCATTAACAAAGTGATCTATCAGTGCACAGCCCAAATTACGAGGCCAATAATGCCGAAATTTGGCATACAGGGTTTATAGGTAAGGCTTCCATAAATTTCTAAAAAAATTAGTTATCCGTTTCTACCACCAGACATTATCTTCAATCATACACGTGAATTCAAATCCATCATATCTCCAACGCAAACTATTATCAGACGAAGACATTCCGTAAATGGATTTCAACGATTCGTATTTTTTATCTAATTTTGGTGAAAAATGTTTTTTTATGATTTTTTTTGTACAATATGGTTTGAAGTGTTAGAAAATATAAATATTTTAACTAAATTATCGAGAAAAACAAGAATATTTCTTAATTTAATCATCATCGATTTTGTAATTATGGTGTCATGGAACAAGTAAATAAGTATGAAAATTTTAATGCTTTAATTTTGGTGGAAGGAGATAATTTTAGTGTATCTGAAAGTTCTACCAAATCCACCAAAATCAGACACACCAAAAGAATTAAAGAATTAGAATTTGTAAAAAAAAGAAATCTTAAAAAAAAACAACGTGCACTTAAATAATAATAAATAATAACACATTTACTAAACTATATACAAACGAAAACCTCTTGCGTTACTCAAAATAACAACAAAATATTGTTGCCACCAGCATTATAATATTATGAGTTTACCAAAATTGCATTTTTGTTTTGCAATAAAACGGTCTATTTAAATATTTTTGGCGGGAATAGCACGAAACCACTTCGTAAGTACGTTAGGGTGTGGCTACAGAAAGTGACTGGGGTATTTTTTATCATTTAGAGATCAATATTATTTTGTTGAAATAACATTTCTTGAATCCCACCAAAATTGGCAAATTCTCGGCGACAGAACTTAATTGTGTCTTGAAAACTAGAATACAGCACGAACAGCAGTAAAATTTGTTTATTATGATGTACTGATTCTTATGCAAAATGACAGCATAAAGATAAAAATCTGATTCAATGTCAAGTTTCCAGTTAATCGATCCTAATATGGAGCTAAATAGTTTAGCCACCAAAATTAGAAATCGCTTGCTTGAGTTTTCTTTTCTCGAAAAAAAAATTAATTTAAAAAAGTAATGATAGGGCCGTATTGTATGCGTTATATTTTAATTTTAAAACCAAAAATAAAAACAATATCTTAAAATAATAATGTTTAACCTTGTTGTTATTAAATAATAATAATTGTTCAATCTTGCCGCGCAAAAATTCGGAAATTCAGTCAGATGTAGACATTATTTTTATAATAATAAATCCCAGTGTTCCGCCAGTCGTAAAAATAATGTGGATATTTCAAGGGGAAGAATAATATTCCAAGGTACCGGGGTTTTTGGGGCGAATTGAATTATGAGATACCCAGTAGCGGCTTAAGCTCGGGGCGTCACTTCAAAAAGGGTGTCGCGCGTCGCATGGAGTAAAACAGCCTTTTTACCCGGTTGCTCTGAAAAAAAGGTGTTTTTTTTCGAATGTGTGTATGTATGTAGATTTTATATGTACTCTGCTACAGCCTGAACGACTTGACAGACTTTGACGTATGAGGTGTCGTTAGATTCGTCTTGATAGCGGGTATATACTGGGTACGTTGAAACATTAAAAAAAAACATTTTTTCAATCTAACAGGTCGAGTAGAGTATCAAAATGAAAGGTTTTAAATAGTTATTTTATAAATATACATAGTAGTATGTTTAAATTGCAATGGAGTTTTCTGTTTTTGAATATGAAGGCCCGTAGTACTTTTAGTTACATACTTATCGTATTTTAGCTGTACTTTAACGACATCGATCTCTTTCTCCAACCCAATAACATAATATGGAGTGTAAAATTGTAAGTATGTATTTGGCTGACGGACTAGATTCCACGATCATCAATAAATTTGAAAAAAAAATCTCTCCAACCGGATACAGCTAATTATCTGTCGTATTACTAAAATTAAACTTCCGGAAATCATTATAATTACCATTTTGTCGTACAATTTGTATTTACAAAGTATTTTCTAATATCGACATTATGAATTTAACTAACATTTAACATAAATAATTTTTAAACTAAACATGAATCTTACATTATGAAGTGCGTGTGCTAAAATATCAAGACTTTAGTAATCGATGGCGTAACTTGAACGGAATTGGATTGACAGCTTCCTTGAAACTTGGGTGCGAATAGGAGGTCATAATACCCCCCCAGACATTTAATCAAAATAGCATCTCAAAATGCCTTAGCACGTCATAGATTGGAATTTAGGTCCAGCGGCCAGGGCGTAGTGCTGAAGCCGGCACTGGAGTTACACGGTCGTAAAGTGAAATATTAGCTGTTAATACTGTATTAAAATGAGGTCTAATAAAGTCTGACCTGTCATAAAACATTTTATGAATACTCTAAAATAATAATTGAGCATTTTTTACATAAAAGTGAAGATATACTTTTTGGTCATAGTTTGACTATATTTATGATACTAGATTTTATCCACGGATTATATCAAAATGAGCATATTTTTTCGCATAAGAATATGCGAAAAAATATGTTCATTTTGATATCCTACTCAACCTAAATTTTTTTGGAAACTCACAATTTTAGCTGCAAAATTCTCCGTTTTTATTTTTTAACGTACCCAGTGACACTCGCGCTATCAAGACGAATCTAACGATACCTCATACATTAAAATCCATAAAGCTGTTTAGGCTGCAGAGGGTGCCAAACAATTATACATACATACTCTCGAAAAACATAACCCTACTTCTGGGGCTTCTGGCGTTGTCTGGTAAGGAGGTCCATCCATAATGTGTTATGGACTGTCAAATTCATGATCCGAGGAGTTGCTATTCTTTCAATGAACTCTTTAACGTTGGCTCATAGACGCACTTAAGCATTCTACTTTTTTATTTAATAACCATTATAAGGCACCGAAACACGTGTCATAATTTATCAAATCAAACTTCCAGAAACCAAAAAGACTCCGTAACTCGTATAATATGAGCGAAGTTGGAAGATATTTAATTAAATATTTCCCATTGGCGTGTGAATACTTTCGTATGAACCCTCACTCAAAGCAAACTCCGGTAAACTCGATTTGCACTCAGTGAAGTTGTAACAGAAATTGACATTAAGTTCAATAAGATAGTTTGTGAGTAAAAAGTTGCGATACAGATAGAGAAAGCTGTTTGTTATGTACTCGTATATAACATTATATATTTTATAACAAATTATATACAAGTAATATTATGAAGTTGAAGTGTTTCTTTGCAGTTTTGTTTGAACGCGCTAATCTCAGGATATACTGGCCGGAATTGAAAAATCTTTTTGCGTTGGTTAGTCCATTTATCGAGGAAGGCGATAGCCTATAAATATAACATCACGCTACGACCAATAGGAGTAAAGCAGTAATAAAAAAAGTTGTAAAAACGTGTTTATAAACGTTCGTTCGTACAAACGAATTTTCACGCAACAGAGTTGCGGGCAATACCTAGTACAAATACGAGTATATCTCATACATCCATACTAATATTATAAATGGGAAAGCGAGTTTGTTTGTTCTTTCTTCACGTCGCATCGAAGCAACTTTTGACGTGATATTTTGTGTAAAGTTAGTTTGGGGGCTGGAGAAGGGCATAGACTACTTTTTACTGCAATTAAACATGTTATTCAACTGGTATAACAAATAATGGTAAACTTATTTTGGTGCAACGAAGTTGCGGGCATCATCTAGTCAAACATAAAGCATTTCTGCAGCAGTATTTTCGGACCGCTACGACCCACAGACCTCCAATAAGGGAGTATTCCCTCTTAAAAGGCCGGCAACGCACATGCAACCCTGATGTTGCGAGTGTCTATGGGCGATGGTAGTTGCTTTTCATCAGGTAACTCGTTTGCTCGTTTGCCCCCTTATTTTTATAAAAAAATTCTGCTTGATGCAAACGAACTCGATCACTGTGTACACTATTACGAAATCTTTACGATACCACTGTGTTAGTCATTTACAATTTGGCAGTCGGCCAAGTTGCCGTGCCAGGGTTTAGCGATCAAGTGCGCGGATTGACTTTTAATTGGCACGGGTTTGTCCAAAACGTACTCCAGTTTCGGAAATGTTTGGACAGTGGACATATCTTGTGTGCTTTGTTGCGTGACCGCACAAACTTTTTCTGATTTGAATTATTAGATTAGATGATGCCTCGTGGATACGGATATCCGGAACATCGCTAGACTACAAACGCATCGGTATGCTTCGTATAAGAAATAAAGACTATTCTGAGAGAATATAGATTTTAGCCTTTTATATTTTAATCTAATACCCTATATACTATACCCTATACAAGAACTATACCCTATACAAGACCAGAATAGTTAATCGGCAAACATATAAAAAAGAACTTAACTGTCGAATAGTGTCCTTTTTGGAAGTCGGTCGAAAATAAGTTAGGTTTTCCTTCCTGACACTATGACTACAGGAAGCACCGTGCTTTTAATAACTCTCATATTTGTTACCATGCGGACGGAGTCGCAGGCAACAGCTAGTTATTGTAACAAAAATATTCGCTTCACCGTAGCCGTTGAAAAACATGCTATTTAGATATTTCGAAAACTTAATTGTATCATCTCATGTTAAGTGAGTTTAAAGAAGGCTAAACTTTCTTCAGCTCATCCCGATTCTTATGGCCTATTTAATTAAAAGACCGACAACGCATTGCCTTTTGAGATTACGTGACCATTCGCTTTCATGCTACTTTGCCGTAGGTGAGCCATGCTTTGGCACGAATAGGCAGGCTTAACCGGAGTGACACCACGGCTTCACAGATATCTGGTGTGAAACGGTTGTTTCGTTCAGTGAGTGAGTTTACCGGTGGCCCAACTTCCCTAATCCCTATTCCCTATTTCCTCATAAAGGCGGGCAACGCACTTCGACCCTTCGGATGTCGCGAGTGTCCATGGGCGAGCGCCAGTTGCTTTCCATCAAGTAACTCGTCGGCTCGTTTGCCCACTAAATATTATTGAAAAAAAGTAATTGCGGCCGATGTTGCGTGACCATTGGCGTCGGCAGAATCTTTTCATCAGGTTACCCGCTTGCCCACTTATTTCATAAAAAAAATCTACAGCTTAACCTTATCGAAAGGAAGTTTTGTTTCAATGCGACACATCTGTGTAATTGTCTCATCGAACCGTCTCCGTATAAAATATAATTTTCAATATATTTTTAATTAAGAGGAGCAGAGCTTAATTATATTAGATTCTGGAAATTACTTAGAGGTGCGTTCATACTAGGCTCATTTTACGCTGTTTTTTTATGAAATATGAGTACCAAATATATATAATATAAAGCTGAAGAGTTTGTTTGGACGTGCTATTCTCAGGAACTAGTGGCTGAAATTTAAAAAAATATGTGTTTGTTATTTCATTTATCGAGAGAGGCTGTAGGCTATATAACATCACGCTACGAGTTAAAAAACTACGAATTAAAAAAATATTTTTGTGTTTGTTACTCCATTTATCGAGGAAGGCTATAGGCTAACGCCGGCCGGCGTTGCATCACACTACTAATCAAAAAATATTATAAAATCGGGATAATTTATAAAGTTTCACGCGGTTGTAGTCGAGGTCGTAGTAATTGATTAGTAATATTACTTGCCACAAATATAATTTATTATACATAATATGGTCAAAGGATATGGACGAAAAGCCTATAGATGACCCTATTTTTTAAAATAAAAAAATACTTAATATGGTATAGATAATCATGTTATTAGAACATCAATGTAGTTTGTATTTCACCATTGATGATGTGCCGCTGAAAAAGCAAGTTTTTTGCCTGGGCAAGTAGAACCATAATTTTACTCTCATGAATTTTTGTCTTCAAAAATTTCGTTTTTAGCGCTCACAGGGGATAGAGATAGGGGGATTAGGGAAGAGAATTTGAGATTTTTTTAATGATAGAAATGTTCCATGGGTGAAGCAATGTAGTCCGCAGCATAGTGGGTGTCGTGGTAGCCACTCAAAACTACTATACACGTGTTTTTTTTTTCAAATCCGCAATAGATTGTTATACTTACACTTTTTATTGAAAGTTTGGATAATGTTTTGCAATACTGCGTTGGAGAGTCACATCGTAAAAATCAGAAAGCGTAGTGATAATTTCAAATGAGATAGACATTTACATGAAAATACGAAATTTAGAAAGCACTTTAGTAAATCTCTTTCGTTGCGACTCGTATTTCTAATATCAGCTATAGTATCTGAATTTAATCGCTAAGTGCCGATTTACACTTAATTTAGTTAAGTTGCGAGTTAAAAAGCAATCGGCGAGTTTAGTTATTTTTGACGTTTGAACGGTAAAATCGAGTTAAGTTGTAAGTTGTTAGTTAAGTTGGCTTGAACAGAACGCGATTTTATTTTTTGGCGAGTTAAGTGTGAAGCGCTACCCCTCTCGCGTCTGCCGCGCCCCGCCAGCTTAACTCATTAGCGTGTAGACGTTTGAGTTTAGTGCAGTTCATATTATAATATTTCGTTTATCAAAAATTTCAATACAATAGGTATTTAGTTGAGTAAAATATTAAATGTAATTAGTTCGTAGGCAGTGATTGAGCAATTTATGGAGACTTATCTTATTAACGAACCAGCAACTTATGATTACTTAACTCGCCTACGTTTGAACGTCACTTAATACTTACTACTTAATTTTTAGCTGACCATTGTATTAACTCGCTACTGTACTTAATTAAATGTAAACCGGGCCTAAGATTTGAAAAATTAGATTAGATATTTACGATACCGCGTCGCATTACAGTTCTGTTTTTTAAGTGGTTAAGTATGCGTCAAATGTCACACTTGTCTTGACTAACTTTTGCACCGTTTCTAGACAGGTGAACCTCAAAGTACCATCGCAGCTGGAGGTCTGCTTCAACTGGACCCAGAACGAGCTGGTAGTGTTTGCTCGGGTCAGTGACCCCGCTGTGGACCTGGAGACTACTCCTCCTGACGGTCCCTGGTTGGAGGCGACCAGCGCCGCGGTACCGTGGAGCCTGGGTGTCGACATAGCAATATGGAACGCCGTAGGTTAGTATGTATTACGATGATGATCATAATTTGATGTTAAGCATACACAGGTAAGCCACCGACATCTCCGGCTTCAGTGGGCAACATTTTGGTCTACGGGTTTTGTCGGCGGCTTGACGTCAGCGCTCGACATACCTCTTTTTCTTGTACAGTGGACGCTCGTGTGTGTAGAGCGCTTAAGTATCTATATACATATAATAAAACAGTAAAGTTGGAGTGTCTGTACATGTCATATTTTTACAAAATAATCAATGTGGGGTTGCTAAGGAAACGTAATAGAACACATATCGACAAAAGAAAAGTTGTCTGTTTATCTGTTTGTACGCGATAATCTCAGGAACTACTGGACGGATTTAAATAAATTTTCTTTTGCTTAATAGTCATTGGGTCTAACCAACCAACTAGTTTTCAATAATTTAGTAAGTGCGATTCTTGACAGACGGACAGACAGCGAAGTCTTAATAATAGGATCCCGTAGCCTATCGTAACCTTTGGGTACGAAACACTAAAAAACAACAATTTTCTAGTAAATCTCACATGTCTGTCCAATTTACTGATACAATTTCTAACTCTTAGCCCACATTGGCTAGCGGCTGTCGTGACACGAGCTAACAACGAGCTTATGTTGTTAGTAATTACCACCAGATGCGCCAGCTATTATGTACTGAGTCTGCATACACGTGCTCTGAATAATGGTTTATATTATGACAACAATATCTTAGCGAAGTCATTTATATGACGTGACGTTCTTGGTGTAAATGAAGTGTTTTTTTTTGGGTAAAAAAGTGTTTTTTTTTTCTAAATGGTGGCTTATTAACAATATGAAAAAAGCTGGTTTTAAGCATTGATGTAAATATTTAGAGGACACCCCTAGGCTATATTGTGTCCCCCTCCACTGCGGCTTAAACGCCGCAGTGCTCCCAGTCGCACTGTACCTTCTGCGTACTACACATTCCACATTGAAACAAATTCGAAAATAATTCGAGTAACACGGCAAACTGCAACGCGCTAACTTTTCAGCGTTATGTTTTTTTTTCATTGTTTTTCAAATTAAAATCCGAACGTTATTTACTAAGCAAAGAATCGTGCTATTTTGTACATCGTAGAGTAAGTGAATTCAGAGTAAAATGACGATACAAAGATGAATGTGTAATACGTTACATATGCGTTGTAATATAATAATTAAACTCTAATGCTTACATCTTTATATATTACTGTATAAAAATAATAGTTAATTTTAATAAGTTTAACTTATCTAGTAAATTATATAATCATTTAAAACTTTACCTATAATAAACAATATAAAATGTTGGATTTTTTATATTTTATTTATTTTTTACACTTATTGAAATGGATTCATATTAATTTGAATCCATTTCAATAAGTGTAAAACTGTGTCACCTCTACGGTTAATCTAATAGCAACCGTCAATTTGAAAAATGGAAATTGGACGTGACAAGTTCGATGTTTGAAATAGCATTTATTGATATGCCTCAATGGTTTTAAGTATGGAATATTCGCTACATTACGAAATAGGTAATAGGTAGGAAAAATGAGCAATGCAAAAAGTTGTTTGATTTTTAAGTTATGATCTTTGTACCTATTATAAATACTGGCTTTAACTGCGGTTTCGTTCGCGTGGAATTTGGAGATCTTGCAAGCCTGTACAAAAATCAAGTCGATTCGTTGCTTCGTTAGTTAAGAAAAAAAAAAAACAAAGAAAAAAAAAATTTTGCACTTATATAAGTATCAGCATATATAGCTTTATTCAAGAAACTATTTTATGAGACAAAAGCTCTAGATCTAGGGTTAGCTTCACATTATAATCCTCTAATCTAGGTTAGGCATCCTTTGAATACCTAGACAAAACACATGTAGACCACATTTTAGAAGCTAAGCATGTATGTTTCGTGAAGTTTGTAAGCCATTTCTGGGGTAAGTGATTACAGGCCGCGTTTTCGAAATCTGTAATTTTTCGCTATACGGACTTTTTCTCGATTTCGTGATGCAGTACGTACCTTGAGTTCCTTTGTTTTATTTTCAAGGAAAAAAGTTCAGTTCAAGGAAAGTTAGAGCTAGAGCTTGTATGTAATATACAGAGATTAATTCCAATAACAGCCCCCCTAGATGAGTGACGAGCGATTACCGCTCGCGACAATCGCTTTGCGTGTTTTTGTATGGGATTGACGGTGTCGAACGAAAAGTCACGTGATCTATTCGAGTTCGAATATATCAATCCCGTACAAAACAGGCGAAGCGATTATCGTAAACGTTAGTCGCTTGCCACTTGTCTAGGGGGGGTTGTCGTCGTTCGAAAATTTCAATCCCATACGTACAAATCATCAACAAAAACAAAGTTGCATACGTAATCGTATGTAATACTATTTTGTACATGATTATTAGTATATGTCATTACTATGACATATACTAATAACCGCCCCCAGTTTACATGTTTTACTAAACATGTTAACATGTTAATGCACATTACACATAATATATTATATATGCTTAATTATTATATACATAAAAGTCCGAAGCGTGATGGACTGACATTAACAATAATGTTATATAAGTTGAATAAGA